>JAAKBD010000100.1:0-42233 GCA_012656105.1 Phytophthora syringae
GGCCGTCCTGCACCATCTTCTTCAGGACGTCGTACTGCCGGGCTTCGTACGTGGGGGCCATGGTCAGGTATACGCTGTCGTCCTGCTGGCCAGTCCAGTCCGCGAGCACCCCCAGCGCTCAAAGTCCTTCTGCTGCTCGGCCACGGCCTTGCGCGCCAATTGGCGGGACAGCGCGCGCACTTGGACGGGCGACAGCTCGTCGGCTTGCAACTGCAGCAAAGTGAGCGCTTTGTGCTCGATGGGGAGGCCGTGGCAGTCCCAGCCGGGCACGTAGTGCACCCGCCGCCCGCGCAGCAGCTGATACCGGTTGATAACGTCCTTGAGCGTTTTGTTGAGGAAGTGGCCCATGTGCAGACTGCCGTTGGCGAACGGCGGCCCGTCGTGCAGCAGAAACAGCGGCCGGGCCGGATCCGCCGCCTGCGCAGCGTAGGCCTGGGACACGCAGCGCGCGTGCAGCTGCGGCTCGCGCACGACCGCGTTGGCCCGCATGGGGAAGGACGTGCGCGGCAGGTTGAGCGTCTGCCGCATGGCCGCGGCCAGCGCCTTCGCGTCCGCAGCTCCGGCACCAGGCATCCCCGATTTCGAGCCGCAGGTTTGATCGTTATCTTACGGTTTAATACGGTTATAAAGTTTAAAGGTTAACTGAAACCCTGATACTGTAGTACTACTGTAGTAAATGTTAAAACGCTATTAGCATAAACTTTCGCAGGTCTCCGATACCGGTATGATCTTGGTGTGCCGTACCCTATCCAAATCATCCCCTCAAATTGAAGAGCATGGCGTCGTCTCCGGCCGCCGAGGAGGCGCAGCTGCTGTGCGTGCACTTGGGGCTTGTGGCCGACTCCGGCCCGGGCGTGCGCGACTTCCGCGACCTCTTCTCCCTGCCGCTGCGCTCGTTCGCTGACAAGTGCGCGCTCTTGGCCGCCGCAGAGGCCACGGGCTGCTCCGCCGTCATCCTCGACGTGCTGCTCTTCGTGCACGAGACGCTGGCGCCCGCGCTCTTCCGCAAGCAGCTGGCCGCGCTCCCGCTGTCGCTGAGCCAGTGGGTCCACTACCTGGTGGAGCAGTGCATGGTCAGCAACGAGACGGTGTCGCTCAGCGCGCTGCGGGGCTCCTGAGCTCTACGCGGCCACGCAGCGGTACCGAGAGCTGGCCGCCACGCTGCTGTCGCTGGTCTTCTACGACCGAGAGCTCAGTCGGTCGCTGCGGGTGACGGACGACGTGCTGGACATCGCCAAGCTCTACCGCCACCGACTGCCGGTCTGGATCTTGGACCTGCTGCACGAGTACGTGACGCTGTCCAAAGTGCAGCTGGAAACGGAGAGAGAGGACGCTCACACGTCCCCTCCGGTCTGCACAATGGCGGCCAAAGTGGACAAACGGTCCAGGGGAGTGGGCAACTTGCAGGCCAACTGGAGGATGAGGTACGTGCAGCTCACGGAGAAGGAGATCGTGTACTTTAAGCACGACGAGGAGAGAGCGGAGAAGGCCAAGAGCCTTTTGGAGGGAAGACCAACAAGAAGGGCAGTTTGGCCCTGGCGAGGGGCATGCAAGTTGAATCGCTGGACTACCGCGGCAAGTTTTCCTTGCGCCCGTTTTGCATCAAGATTTGCGACGCTGCGGGGACGGAAGAGCTGATTCTGGACGCGTTCACCCCCGAGGGGCAGCGGCAATGGGCTGCGGCTATTACGGCCAATGTGAAGCGACTGGAGCTGGATCCGCGCTGGCTGGCGTTCCCGAGGAGATGTGTGCACCGCATGACCGTGGGGAACTGTTGCGCTATTCCATGTTGTACCACGGAGACGCAAAAAGTCGCACACCCGCAACAGCTCGTGCCAACCTGGCCCACTGCGCGAACGCTTCAGTATCGACCCGAAGCGCTACCTCTTCTCGGCGCTCGTGACGTGTGCGTTAGTGCGCGACTGGAAGACGATGGAGGCTCTTGTACAGCCGCGAAGCGCCAAATCGGCAATTATTTCCTTGTTCCCGGGTGGGAACAGTGGAAATTGTCGACCGCATCGGCTCCCGCGTCATCGTCAGCGTGGAGCGCGACGCCAGCACCCGCTCCGTCACGCTATTCAGTCTGGTCGAACAGTACTGACGCAGCACCTTCGTCAACTCGATCGTCCACCTCCTCCACGGCCACTGCGCCTCCAGCTGCGAGTGGAGGCAACACGGTCGTCCAGGGAATGGTCGACGCCAGCGCCATCGGCTACGGAGCGATCTTGGATATCGCCGAGCAACGAAATGCGCCGCCGAATCTGCTGATGCTGCTGGAGTCGCTGCATGAAAAACGATGCCAAGCGTGGAGGTTCAGCCGGTTGGTCCTGTCGTCGGGATGTGGACGCCAGTGACGCTCAGTCCATGAAAATCACCATCGACATCCCAGCAAGCGTTCGGGTGGACACCAACTGGGAATGACGAGGCGGACAGAATACTCTGGGAACGTGTTGCGTTTGGCGTCTCACTTTTGCACTTTTTGCAAGTCAGTCTCCGCTTCAACGCTAGCGGCTGTGTACCGACTGGATGGTACCTCTGTGACGTGGCGCGTACCGGTTCAGCTCATCGGCTCGATGGGACGCACTGGAGCCCGGTGCGACAGCGTCTTGCTGCAGCTCTGAGCTATGCGCAGATGCCGACACGTGTGGCGCTACCACTCGCTGCAACAACGCGACCAGAGCAACCGAATCTGATTGCGCTTGGACTCAAAGTGGACTGTCGATAACGACGCGGCACGACGACGACGAGCGCCACGACGTACGACGCACAGCGCAGAGCTCCGGTCTGTGGATGAAAACTCTGCCGTTAAACGTGCTGGTCCGACACGTGCGAGTGCTCTTTGCCAGGTGTCGGCTGCCGATTCAGGTAATAAAGTGCTGCTTGTAGGCTCCAGACAGATGCCGCAACCTGAACTGAGAGACCCTCCTCAACTATCTGCGCTTAATTTGACTACTTACTTATACTTAATTTTGCTGTCGTTGCACTCTTACTGACTCCTTCCTTCTCCACGAAAGTCGACGAAAGCCACACCACGCCATGCTATGGTACCTCATATTAGCCTGCCGTCGAGCCAATTACGCCAATAATAATCCCCACCTCTTCGTCTATCGGGTGTTGCGCGAAGCGAATTGCGCAAATCCCTCTATCTGCAAACTGCAAAACGCCAAAACCTTCCTCCTCTCTAGATCCACTCGGAGCGCATGTCGAAGATGGACGAGCGGCGCATGTTCATCTCGGACGGCCGCTCCACCGCGGGGGCGATTTCCCCTTCGTCCCCTTCTCCTCCTCCGGCTCTTCGTCTTCTGGAACAGCTTCCGGGATCTTAATGGACGACTCTCTGCTGGACGACCCCTGCTGGACGGGGTTTACCGGTATTTACCGAGGGAGATTTTGCGCCAACCAGCGACTCGACGTTCTCCCCGAGCCGCTAATGATTCCAGGAGTGAGGCTTTGCATCTCTTGCACGGCCTTCCGAATGTTCGGGTCCGAAGATTCGCTGTTGCGCAATTGAGTTGCAAAAGCTGGCATGTCTTCGCGCGG
Organism: Phytophthora syringae; assembly: GCA_012656105.1. NCBI lineage: Eukaryota > Oomycota > Peronosporomycetes > Peronosporales > Peronosporaceae > Phytophthora > Phytophthora syringae. The sequence continues at coordinate 3,541 of JAAKBD010000100.1, forward strand.
CCGTTGGCGCAACGCTGCGGCGATGCTGGCGGTGGACGAGAGCACGCGGCCGCTGCGTCGCTGGATCTCCATCTGCTCCGCCAACGCTTCTTCGATGTCGATATCGGCGCCGTACTCGGTCCGGCGGTGCAAAGACTCCTTGGGCTTGGGCTTGATGCGGCCGAACATGCGCCGGAGGCACCGGAAGAGCGCCTTGAACATGCTGCGAAGAGGGCTTTGCGCAAAAGTTGGCGCAAAAGGAGCTGCTGGTGCCTTCGTCCGGCAATCGTTGCGCCAAAAACTCAATCGCTCGCTCGCGTTCCGACCTTTGCAGTTGTGGGGACAACTGGCGGCCAGCGCTCGCGCTACACACGCTAAAAGCTTCTCGATAGATTTTCTTCCTTTTCACTTGCCTTTTGTATGCCCATCTGCCGCAGACGAGCCGGACCGACTGACTATGCACGGGCTAAGTGCGATTTAGCGACGAGGTCGACGGAGAGGAGAATTTGGCGGTCTCCGCCTGCAAAAAGTGCTGCCTTGCAAAACTGCAGCGCAATTGCCTCGAGAGCGCGCTGCCTGCTTGAAAGAGATGCACTTGGCATTGCTGCCAGTTGGCGAGCGTCATGCTCCCAGAATACATTTAGTATTTAGTCCCAGCTGCTGACTCGAAGCCTGTTCGTCAGGAAGTGTCCCCAGTGGCTGCAGCTGGATAGAGCTGAATCCTGCTGCATTAGAGCTGAATTCTCAGCTAAAACTGGACCAGCACTCGCGAGTGCACCCAAAGTCTGGTCCAACGTAGCAGTCGACTGCTGTGATACCATCGTAGATGGACGTCCTCGATAGGTGCAGACCGCTCTGCGTTCAACACGAAGAAGCAGCTTGCGTTTAACGTCAAAGGTACCCATCTAATAAGGCAACGTCACCGTGGCATCGGCTGCCACGCCATCATCATCATCACCAATTTCGCAGCGCCAACCATTCCATCCAGTCCAGTGAACGCAATTGCTTCATGGCCAGCCACGCTGCCTTCCTCTCTGATGTGGCGAGATCGGCGCTGCCTACTGCAGTGACCAAACAACCAGTCTCACGTTGTAGCCACCTGATCCTGCTCCTGTTCCTATTTAGTGTGCTGTACCCAACCTTCATGTCTCCACACTGATTACGTCCCTCTCCAATCCGATTTCGGGCTTCAACTGCACGCAGTACCGGTATATTCCCCCTCCTCTTGACCATGCCGGACGCGCTGCTGCACTCGTGCGCCGTGTACCTGCACCTGTACGACAGCCACAGCGGCGCCTACACGCAGCAGACGGACGCGGCCGTGGGCTGCGCGCTTCTCGCCAACGACAGCGGTGCCTTCTCGCTCCTGTTCTACGACGCGCAAAAGTCGCCGCTTTTGCAGCTGCAACTCTCGCCCAGCACGCGGTTCGCGCCGCAAAACGACAATTACGTCAACTTCTTCGAGCGCAAAACGCAGCGCAACTTCGCCATGCGCTTCCGAGACGCCGAGGCGAGCGAGAGTTTCCTCTCGGCTGTCGCGTTCACCAAGGCGCAACTATTTGCGCAATCCGCAAAAGCCTTCGACCGGTCCAAGCCGCTGGTGCTCGTAGACCAATTGACGTTGGGGAAAGATGACGCATCACCTTTGGCAGTCGGAGATGTCGCTGGAATTGCACTCAAGAAGTGGCAGGGGAATGCAAAAGAGCGGGAGAAGTTCTTCTCGGCTATGAATAGCCCCTTGGAGATTCGTAATCAAGCGCCAATTGACGCCACGGCAGAGGGCGAAGTGAGGCGCATTCGTCTTGTGGACGCTTCAGAAGAAGATGAAACTGACCCGTTTCTGCACGTGTTGGCGACCGAAGCGCTCTTGGGAATGCAAAAGACCGCAAAAAGACTCGTGGTGGTCACATTCCCGCAAACGCAACAGTGGGTCATTGCGCAAATCGAACTCGTCAAAGTCAAGAAGAACACCAGAGCGAGTGCAACAAGCGAACAGAGTGAAAATACCGGTACGATACCGACGGAGGGTCAAGGTCATGACGAACTGGTGAAGCGCATGGCGAGCTTGTCTCGAATGGGCAGTCAGAGCTCGGGGCTCATTTCAAGTGTGAAAACAAAACTGGGCAACGGGGCAATGGATCGAGACGCCGCTGTTGGACAGGAGTCTTCGGACCCACCGGCCGGTTACATACCGGTATTACTGGCTGGTCTGCAACTTCCTGGTGAACGACCTGGTTCGTTCCGGTCGTTAAATGCGGAGAATACCGAAGTGCAGTCAACTTCAGATTCGCATCTGTCGTCACTTGCTGCAAAAGTGATTGAACCTTTGAAGTTCTCGTCCGACGCGGATTCAGGTGGTGGCAGTAAATCGTCGTCGATGTCGAGCGACATGGAGCGGCTGATCAAGGAACAGTCCGAGTTAGCGCGACTTCGCGACCAGCTTGAAGAAAGCAAGCGCAAATTGCAGTCCGAAGACGACAGTGCAAATGACCCGTCAGTTCGATCCCCAAACGGTGCCACTGCAACTCTGACCGAGTACAAACCAGCGCAAGAGAAACCGGCTTCGTCCTTCACACCTTCTTCATTTGCGCTAATGGGGTCGGCCGGTCCGCAAATTGGATCCAGTACTAGCAGGTGGTCTCCGCCGAAGGACCCGGTACCGTCATTTTCCCCGTCCACGTTTGCTCATCCATCGACGATCCCGCCAGCTCCCAGTTCGTTCTCTTCGTCGCTTACGCCGTACACAAATCACTCATTTCCGTCGTACTCGTCGACTCAGAGCGTGTCTGGATCAGGTTCTTCACCGGACGTTGAGACCGGTATCATTCGTCTCCAACGGTCCTCCACGTCGATCGAGTCCACGTTGCAAGACGTCCAATCCAAGATGGACCGACTGCTCAACCTGCAGAATTCCATGAAATCGGGCAAGTTTGTTTCAAGCTCAAGCAAATTTGGTGGCGGCTCCTCTTTTTCGCCTGCGTCGTCTTCTTCTTCCTCGTCGTCGTCTTCGATGCTGCTGAAAAATCTGGAAAAGGCGCTCGCTCAACGTGATCAGCTGCAAGACATTAATTCTCGTCTCCAGGAGGTCAACGGGGAGCTGGAATCAACTGTGGAAGACTTTCAGGGCCAACAGGAGGCGCTTCAGATGGAGAACCGAACGCTGCTGGACAAGCTGCAAAACGGGAACCACTTGCAACAGGAGAAGTTCCGCTTAGAACTGCGAAGTGTCCAGCAGCAGCTGAGTCGGACACAGGAGCAAATGCTGGTGTATCAAGAAGAGAATTTTCATCTTCGCTCGGAGCTTGCGGCCAAGGACGAGCAGCTTGCAAAGGAGAAGGCGAAGCTGCAAGAAGATACGCACAAACAGTTGGGGAAGCTTCAGCGGCAGGTTGAAGAGGAAGTTCGGCAAGGCTCTAAGGACTCAATGGAGAGAATGGCCACTGAGAAGGCGGCACTGGAGGCGCAAGTTGCGGAATTGTCTGCTCTGAAGACGCAGTGGGAAGTTGAGCGAGAGACGATGAACAACCGACTGACTCAAGCTCAAAGCCAGCAGATGCAGCTTCAGGACGAGTCAGCCAAGTCGCATACAGCTCAGAACTCGCGTGTTCAGGAATTACTGGCTCGTGTTCAGCAGCTTGAGGATGAGTCGAAGGTGCTGAAGCAGCAGGCAGAAGGTTCTCACTCCGAAGCGCAACATTTAGCGGAACTGTTGGCGTCCAAGGAGCACGAGATGACTCAACTGCAGTCCGCCAAGAACGACCAGGAATATGCGGCGCTGAGTGAGCTCTTCAAGGAATTCATGAACGATATTTACTTCCACTTCCAAGACGCGTTCGATGAAGACACGGAGTTCACCGGCAAAGAGATTGTCATGGCTATCCGGAAGATTCTCAAGCAGAATACGATGGACATCCTGGCCAAGTTGGAGGACTTTTACAAGCAGCAAGCACTGCACCGGCAGTGAAGGTAGGGAGCGGTTCTGAAATTGAATGACACAAGAGGTAGCAGCGGAACTGTCTCATCCATGACAAGCGATCATTTGCGTGGCGCTATTTGCGTTTTTCTTGCGCAAAACATTTTTAGTTGGAAGTTGCAAAGCGTGTTTAAGCTTATCGGTGGAAGTGATGGAAGTGCTGGTGATTGCTGGAAATGGTGGCAGCAACCTCGTGTTCGAGTCGTTGATACGTGTCTTGCAAAGTAGGTACTTTTCGGGACTCGGCAATTGGTTAGCATGGCTGACAATGCTTTTGCAACGTGAATTTCGCAGCCTCGACAACTCCGATAGAAATCCTAGCGAGTTTACCAGATGTGAGTTGCAGTCGCTAGAACAAAACAATTTCGCTAACGTTAATATGAATTTTTCAGCCAACAGAGGAGCTTCAAGACCACCAGCTAGTACGTCACCTGGCCAATCTTTATTAATGTTGAAGCTGACTTGGGTGTGATCGGTAGTTGGTTACGAGGAAGCGCATCGACAGGGACTGTTTATCTACCATTCTCAACAGCGAGGCAAGTGGCACGGAAAACAATTCCAAAGCTGACGCTTCGCCGACGAAGACCGTTGATACGAGTCACCTGCTCCGCAAACTCGGCAGGAAAAGCAAGAAGATTAAGCTGCTGTCGGAACAAGTGGGCAGTTTTAAAACCAAAGCCGAAGATGCGATGCAAAAGGCGCAACATCTCGAGATCGAGCAAGAACAATTCTTTGACGACGTGCGGGAGATGAAGACTCAGTTCGACAAACTGGCTGAAAACCACCGCAAATTGATGTGGGAGTATCTACCAGCGAGGGATCCAAGTCTTCGCTCTATTCCCCGCTTGAGCGCTCAGCTACCAGAGACACCTACAGCCGTCGGGAAATACCCACTGGAACAAGTTATCGGCTATGGCCAATACGCACTCGTGTACTCATCCAGTACACCCGAACGCTCAAATCTCGCGATCAAGGCAATCGACAAGCAGAAACTCATGGATCTCGTGTCACTGCACCGTATCAGCTCCGAAATTGCCTCACTCAGTGACCCTGGCATTCGACACCCGGGGATCTTGGAGCTAGTGGAAGTTATTCACACTCACAAACACATTTACCTGGTCACAGAGTGTGGAGGCAAGGATTTGTTTGAGTTTTTCGGGGCTTGTGAGGCACTGGAGGAAGACACGATCCGTCCACTACTTTTCCACCTCGCACAGGCAGTGGAAGTCTTACACCGCCACAATTACTGCCATCGAGATCTCAAGCCGTAAGTGTTGGCGTATGGGGATCAACGGAAATGCTAACATCCTTTATCGTTGTAGGGAAAATGTTCTGTACTCACCGGGAGATGCACACTTGGTCAAACTGATTGATTTTGGGCTGTGCACCAAAGCCACAGCCGAGAATGATGGAGCTCTTCATGACTTTTGCGGAAGTCCAGGCTTTTTCGCGCCTGAACTGCTGCTGCGTGATAGTTACGACGGGTTCAAGGCGGACATTTGGAGTATCGGCTGCATCCTGCTTGAGGTGCAAAAGAACCGTTTTACCTATTGCAAACCCTGCCTTCCTCTGACGTCAAACACATTTGTTGTTAGTTGGTGCTTGGGAATTCGCTCTTCTCGTCGCTCTGGATGTCCACGTACGAACTTTCAGTCCTGAAAGAGCCCACACAGTTTGCCGAATGCGTTAAAACGGTAGGTTGTCGTTAACCGGACACTGTCTTAGACACGTGTAAAAACTCACAGTGTTGATCCGTAGGCATTAGCGCGAACACGAGAGTTCTGTCACGGCCCCGACTGGAAATACTCCGTCAAGCTTCGCTCTGCTCTGCTGGGAATGCTGTGCGAGAACCCGTCTGACCGATTGACCATCATACAAGTGCTGGATCATCCCTGGCTCGCAACATCCTCAGCGTCGCCTGTCAAGAGAAAGCCAACGCCCTCAGCCCAGCTACTCGGTGCTTCACACTCGGAATGTCCCGTCAAAAGGAAATCATCAGCGCGGATACTTAGTGAAGTACCAATTCACCCAACATCAGCACCCGGTACCCCACGAAGTCACCGTCCAGGAGCAAGTTGAGTCTCCCCAGCTTATCACCGGAGAAACCGGTTAGCAGGTGCTCTCCGGACAAGTTGTTCCGAGTGTAAGGACCCTGAAATTAGCTGTCTGCTTTACTTAAGTATCGCTAAGTAGCTCTTTCTACTGAAGCAGAGAGGGATGGCTGCGAGGAGCTCCTCTGCCTCTTTGAGGGTCTCGAGCGCCTCGACGTCCGTCTTGTGGGTCTCAATGAAGGTGGCCACGTCTCTGGCCGCCTCTTTGAGGCGCGTCTGGCAGTCCGGCAGCATCGTCTCCGTCTCCACCAGAACTTCCTCCTGTTTGCGGATGTCGTACTCGTCTCTGCCGTCCAGTCGCATCTTGTCGATCTTGACCTGTTGCGCCTGGTGCTCCTTGACGTAGTACTCGAGGTCCTTCTTCACGCTGCAACGGTATACTGACTATAGTAAGTTTACTGAAGGGTAGATGCAAAACACTAGCGAAAGATTCATTCGCACCGGCGCAAAGTGCCCACTTTGATCTTGAACTGCCGCTCGGCCATGCTTAGCTTTGCGACTGGCGCTCGCCGTGCGGTATTGGATATGGAGATGACCGGTATACCGGTGCTAGTTGGTGTTTCGTACCCAAACTGAAGGCAAGTGCAACGTCAAGTTCCTCCAAGCGGACATGTATTTACCGGTACGAAGTGCTAGTAAGACACATGGCTGCCTACTTGTCTACGGCTGAAAAGCGCAGCAAGTGTTAGACTCTCTAGGCGCTGGAGTTGTACGCCTTCTCCAGTGGGTGCGCGCGCGTAATCACGTCGAAGCGGTCCGGGCCGACGCCGATCCACTTGATGTGCGTGCCCAGAAGCTCCTCCACACGCAGCACGTACTTCTGCGCAGCCTCGGGCAGCTCCTCGAACGTCTTGCACTTGGAGATGTCCTCCTTCCAGCCTTCCAGCTCCTCGTACTCCACGACCGAGTCCTGCAGCAGCTGCAGGTTGGACGGCATGCCGTCCAGCTTCTTGCCCTGGTGCCAGTACGCCACGCCGATCTTCACCTTGTCCAGGCCCGTGAGCACGTCCAGCTTGGTCAAGTTCAGCTCCGTGAAGCCGTTCACCATGTTGGAGTAGCGCATCTGGGGGATGTCCAGCCAGCCGCAACGACGTTGGCGGCCGGTGGTCGTACCGAACTCAGCACCGACCGTGCCCAAGTGCTCGCCGACCTTGTCATGCAGCTCCGTGGGGAACGGGCCCTCACCCACGCGCGTGCAGTAGGCCTTGACGATACCGATGATACCGTTCAGACGGTTCGGCGAGATACCGCCACCCGTGCACACACTTCCGATGCTCGGGTTGCTCGACGTCACGTACGGGTACGTGCCGAAGTCAATGTCCAGCATTGTGGCGTTGGCTCCTTCCACCAGGATCTTCTTGCCGGCCACGTACGCGTTGTTCAGGTACGCCACGGTGTCCACAGTCATCCCCAGGATAGTGTCCTTGATGTCGCTGTAAGCCTTAATCTCGGCGTCGGCATCGGCCTCCAGCTCGGGGTAGTTGTCCTTGTAGAACTTGACCAGGTCGATCATCTTCTCCGAGAAGTCGTCGAAGTAGCGCAAGTCGCCCACGCGGACGCCGTTGCGCAGCATCTTGAGCTGTAGGCGGGGCCGATGCCCTTCTTCGTGGTGCCGATTTTGTTGCGGCCGCGACGGAGCTCGTTGATGCCGTCCACTTCCTGGTGCAGGTCGAGCACCATGTGCGCCCGGTCCGAGATGAGGATGCGGCCTTCGTAGTCCACGCCCATCCTCTTGAGCTCCTTGAGCTCCTCCAGGAAGCTGGGCAGGTGCACCACCACGCCATTGCCGATGATGCAGATGGCCTCCGGGTTCAGAATGCCCGACGGCACCAGGTGGAACTTGTACTTCTTGCCCTGGTGGACGATCGTGTGGCCCGCGTTGGAGCCGCCAGCCACGCGCACGATCACGTCGTACGACTGCGACAGACTGTCCACGAGCTTGCCCTTGCCCTCGTCGCCCCACTGGGCGCCCAACACCACGTCCACGCCGGGGTTCAGGCCCTCCGTCTGGCGGTGCGGGTTGGCCACGGCGCTCTCGATGCGGTTGAGCTTGGCCACGACCTCCTTGAGCATGTTCTGCGTCACCACCTCGCGGCTCACGGGCTTGGCCGCGCCCTCGCACTCGGCCGAGCGGTCGGCCGCGGTGGTGGCCACGCCGGCCGCGCCCAGGAGAGCGACGGCCGCGGCCAGGCCGGCGAAGCGGCCGCTCGTGGAGTGCGTCTGGCCGGCCTCAACGGCCAACGCGGCGCAGTGCGGCCGACGCGTGGGCCGCGCGGAACTGCTGGCCCTGGCACTGGGCCGAGAAGCGCGCGGCCACACGCGTGGCCTTGGACACGACGTCGAGACGCATCGATCGGGTCTTCCTCCGGTCTCTCTAAGGATCCTCCGACGGAATGAGCTCAGTGGCTCTCGGCGCGCGCAACGTACATGGCTACATTACCGGTACTACCGGTTTTGACTGGTACCCCGTACCCGTCTCCAAACCTTGCACCTGCGAGAAGGAGAACTGGGGCTACGTCGTCAGCCGCCTTCCTCCGTCTCCGCTGCCCCCACGGCCCCCGAGACGTCGCAGCGGCAGCGGTGGAGAACGAGGAGACGCCAAGAAACAGGCGGTGGGCAGGGAAGAAGAGGAAGAGGAGGGTGCAGAGGAGGTGGAGGGTGGCAGAGACGGCCCCACACCAGGACAAGCGCGTCGGCCGCAGCTTGAAACGCCAGCGAGGGGCTGCGGACGATGAGGACGAGCGACGCAAAGTTAAGAAGCAGGTGGTGGACAGGGAAGAGGATCTGGAGGAGGAGAAGGAGGGGTTCTAGCTGAGGAGAAGGAGGAGGAGGAGGAGAAGGTGCAAGTGGTGACGCCTGAGACGCAGACGCCCAAGATTTCAGCCAAGAAGGAGAAGAATCACAAGAAGAAGACAGACGAGAAGGTGACCAGGAAGCGGATCCCGTTGCAGGACATCACCCACCTCTACGTGAACGAGCGCACGCGCTCGTACGAGCAGCAGCAGCGCGACCGGTTCGTGGCAGGACTCTCGATGTCGGTTGCTATTCGGGGCAGAGGTTTGGTAGTTTGACTGTGGTGTTGTTGCTGCTGACGAAGAGGGTGCTGGTTGTTGGAATGCTGTGTGACGTAGACATCAAGACCGCCGTTGGGCGAAATCAGCTCGCAGATGCGGACTTGAATCGAACGCTGTGGGTCACCAAGCTTCAACTCTCAAGGAATTCCTATGTCGAGTGTCAACGGGTGGAGTAACTTAAGCAGCACCTCATTATGTGCATTGATGTAGTTTAGCCGCGGCTCGTTTCTCCATTTTGTGAAAACTATTTACATTATCATAAAGTTTGCATATACTTGTGACGTACTTCCTCTGGTTGGAAATAATCCCCGGAAACATTTTGTGACCAATTAGCATACCCCAAAAACAAATTTTGGCCAATTACATCGTTTATAATTGCCCGTCTATCAACAGCTCCATATTCGATGAGGACTGAGCCAGCTTGTCGCGAACTTCATCACGATTCTTCCGCTTTCTGCCGCAGTGTTGCTTCATCCTGCTCTCCCATTCACCTCCTATGACCTCTCCTCGATTGCAGCAACGTAGCGCTTCCATATAATGCTGAAAGTAGTCGGATCACGCCTCACTCCCGAGGCCACTTTTAGCATACGCTCCACGAGGCAATTTGCCATTGTTGCTGATCTTGAGCAGCTCGTCGATGATGGCTTTGCGTTCGACATCAGATAGGTTGGGCTTTGCCATGTTTTCGCTGCAGGACGTAGTAGAGCAGGCGTGGCGGGTGCTACCCCGATGGAAATCTGGAAGTGATAGTGCGGGAAATGAGATAGCTTCTGCTATAATAGCGGGCTTCGTTTGGCTCGAAACGGGTTGCTTTCGAAAGAGGAGACGCCGCGCTTTCTTTTAAGCCAATCAGGCACGCGATATACAAAGTATAAACGATATAATTGGTCAAAACGTCTGTTTCCGGTGATTATTTCCAACCAGAGGAAGTACGTAGTGAATTGTGTCGTGAGCTCATGTTTGGCAAAAATGCTTTGTACTGACTGTGAGTTCATTTTTAGTGCAAGTTGAAGCACAACATACAGCGGGAGGAATCTACTTATGCCCGCATCGCATTATACACCACTCACACTGCCGACTCATGTGTTTGCTGTTTGGTCGGTGTCGAACGCTTCAGCCCAAATGCCTCCAACAATTTGCCAGAGGACTTTGCTTCCTGCACCGTCGCCAATCGCTGAGCCAACAACTGCGTCGGGTTCGCCCATTGGCCCCAGAACACCGTCATGCCACCGGACCCCTTGGCTTCCTGCTCTGCCAGTGCCTTGGTAATACGCTGCGCCAACAACTGGGACGGATACTCAATAAAATGGTAGGAAGCCGTCGCCAACATACACAGCAGTCCGAACCGCGAGAACATCCTGCAGTAGTAGTTGGGCTGGGCGCTGACATCCGGATTGTACAGCACGAAGCTGTGCAGCAGGTAGACGGAGAAGCTGATCTTGCCCCAGTAGCGTAGGAAACTCCACTCGAACATGGTCGAAAAGCTGGACGGCAGCAACATCTCGCACACGAAGACAGCGGTTACCGGTACGCTAATGAACGGGAACCCCGGCGTTTTCGGCGCAGTGTTCTCGTGCACCCAAATGAAGAAGAGCCCACGGAACGCAATGCTGAGGAAAACCGCCAATGCAGTGAACTCGATCGTGCGGATCACCAGTTTGTGGATGAAGCGGAACTGGAAGCCACTCGCTTTGATCCACGTGTCAATCTTCACGAAGAGAATGGCCGCCATGGACCCGGCCAGGAACGTCGGGATGTGCGGCCGCAGGACCGTGTGGCTCGTCCGGTACTCGTTCCAGCCTTCGTTGACAACCCAGTAGTAGGCCGGAATGAGCGGCACCCACCAGAACCTCCGTAGTGCCAACACCCCCGTGACCAGCACCGGGATGAAGAAGTAGTACGAGATCTCGAGCGGCAGCGTCCAGAAGACGAAGTACCGGTAGTCGAACTCGAACGTGAGCGTCTGGAACAGGTCGTAGCTCTCCGGCTGTTTGACGAGGAAGTAGCGTTTCTTGTCGTCGTCGTCCAGGAACCAAATGGCGACGCACGTGAGTGCAAACAGCGGGTAGACGCGGCAGAACCGCTTGGAGAAGTAGTCGGTGAGCGCGAAGAACCACTTGCGGACGCCCGCGCCCTGGTGGATCATGCGGATGCTCTTCTTCATGAAGAGCCACGTGAGCAGGAACGACGACAGCACGAAGAACGAGTCCACGGCCACGGCGCCCAAGTTGAGGTCCTGCATGTACTCGTGCGAGTGCTGCGTGACGACGCACAGGGCTGCGAGGCCGCGGATGCCGTCCAGGAACAAAACTTTCGTGGGTGGTGCGGCCGCCACCGCCGCCTTCTTGGCCTTGACCGGTTTCTTGTCCTTGTCCTTGTCCTGCTCGTCGCCTTGCAGCAGCGGTCGGCCCTCCATTAGAGCTTCGACCTGGACGGACACGTCGGGGGCGGCAGTTGCATTGGGCTCGTCATGCTCGACTCCGTGGTTGCGCAGCATCTTATTTCGTGACTGGGGTTCACTATGAGCTGAAGGTGCTGGCAAGCGGTTGACGCGCTGATGGACGAAACGCCAAGTGTCGATTTGCTGTTCGCCGAAGGTGGCTTCATCTATCCCGGGATTTGGCGTGTTCAGCGCGGCAAAGACCCTCCCAGATACAGTGATGGCCAGTCTAAGGATTCTTACAAATGTTAAGTGTAACGACGTCTAGATTTGATAACCCTGGCGAACTCGATCGAAACATAGAAAACGAAAGTGAAGATGTCTTTACCGCACCCTGTGATTGGCCAAAAATAGTGGATGCGATGGAATTTCGCGCCGCGAAAGCCGTGCTTGGCATCTGTTCACTATCTGTGGCTCGTAGGAACTCGTGTTGTGCTTCGATTCTCGTCCGAACTTAACGGCTTTGGTCGCTGCGCCGAAGCCTGCGATTGAAGTGCTGGAACGAAGCGAAGGTGAGTAGAAGATGAAACACTTGTGCAGGAGCGAGTGGAAACCTGAGTGGTTCATTAGTTAGCCCGCATGCCATCGCAACACATTCATCGAGTCTACGAGCGTGTTTCCAGCGTGGGCGTGGGTGACAACGTGAGAAGTACCGAGCCTAACTACTGATAGACGGATACTACGTATTATAGATCCCAACGCTGATCGACGCATCCTGATTCAGCTTTGTTTTGATTTCGAATTCAAAAACAGTGAAACGCACCTTGGCATCCTTTGTGATATCCGATCCAAGGCACGCCGAACGTAGTTTTCTCACTATGTGTCGATGTAATACCTATAGACACATGAATGCTTCCACTCACTCTTGAATCCTTCGTTCAAACACCGAAGCCTGCTCATGATGATGGCCACGCCATCGGAGGTGTAAAGTACCATGCACTGTAGTACATTCATGCAGAGGTTGCCGTCGGCTTGAATGACACCGTTTCAGTCGAACTTCTGACACGTCTGAAGGTATCTGTCTCGAACACCGAGGAATTCTGAGTTTGACGAATGCCTCCCAAATCCTCACACCAACAATGACAGCCCTGAATTACACTTTACATACACACATGCTCTCCTCACGCAGTCGATTCGTGCGGTTTGGTCTGGCCCAATGACAACGAGTTGCTCCTCATCTTGAGCACCTTCTTCAGCACACCCGACGATTTCGCCTCTTGCGCCCAAGCCAATCGACTCGCTAGCGCCCGCGTCGGGTTGGCCCAAGTGCCCAGGAACGCAGCCACTCCGCCCGATCGTTTCTTCTCTTGCTCTGCGAGTGCCTTGCTGATTCGTTGCGAAAGCAGTTGAGACGGATACTCGACCAAGTGGTACGAAAGCGTCGACAGTAGCAGAATCAGCGCAAAGCGAGAAAACACCTTGTCGTACCAGTTCGGCTGGGACCCAATCACGCGCGCGTAGCACGAAGCTGTGCAGTAAATACACGGAGAAGCTGATTTTGCCCCAATAGCGCAGGACGCTCCACTCGAACATCCCCGATACACAGGAGGGTAAAATCATCTCAATCACGAAAAGTACCGTCAACGGCACACTGATGAACGAGAAGCCCTTCTCTTTGGGCGCTGGGTTCTCGTGCACCCAATGGAAGAACAGGCCGTGGAAAGTGATGCTGAGGAACACGGCAATCGTGATATACTCGACAACTCGGATGAAGAAAATGTGGATTTTGCCGAACTCAAAGCCGCTCGATTTGATCCAATTGTCAAGTTTCACGAAAATGATCGCCGCCAATGAACCCGCCACGAAAGTCGGGAAATGCGGACGTAGCTCCATGTGGCTCGTTCGGAACGCGTACCATCCTTCGTTGAAGACCCAGTAGTAGGCTGGGAAGAACGGCACGAACCAGAAGCTCTTCAACGCTAGCACGCCCAATATCAATACCGGTATGAAGAAGTAGTACGTGATCTCGAGCGGTAGCGTCCAGAACACAAAGTACCGGTAGTCGAACTCGAACGTCAGTACTTTGAGCAGGTCAAAGCTCTCTGGTTTCTGAATGAGGTAGTAGCGAGTCTTGGCTTCGTCCGGCAACAGCCAGATCACGACGCTCGTGAGTGCGAAGAGCGGATAGACGCGGCAAAAGCGTTTGGAGAAGTAATCGGCGAGTGCGAAGGCCCATTGGCGGACACTCGCACCTTGCGCCAACATGCGGATACTTTTCTTCATGAAGAGCCACGTGAGGAGGAAGGACGAGAGCACGAAAAACGCGTCCACTGCAATGGCCCCCAGGTCAATGTCGGCCATGTATTCTTTCGAGTGCGAAGTGCAGACCAGGAGCGCTGCGAGACCGCGAACGCCGTCCAAGAACAGAACTTTCGTGGGTGGGGAGGGGGTACCGGTTTCTTGTCCTCATTGCGCTGTACCAGCGGCTGTGACTCGGGAGTTTCCGGGACGGTTAGCGCCACGTCCGCAACTGGAGCGTCCACTTCGCTGGGTTTGGCGTTGCGCAGCATTGAAGACGAAGGGGAATGAATGACTGGACTAAACGGGAGGTCTCCGCCATTTGGGTCGCTGATTCTTGACATATCTTTGCTGACTTGATGGGGATGACGTACCTGTCACTATGGTGTCACTAATGCGAAGTGAACCAGTCAGAGAGTCGAACTTCAGGGATGGGCGCGAGTCAAGCGTGGCTGAAACGTCAGCATGAAAGTCGGAAGCATTGTCTTCTTTTCCGCTCATTTCGCCGCACGCGATAGTGTCTGTACCCTACGGCAACTTTTACGGTATCCAACAAGTTCGGATTTGGCGCTGCTCGTCCTTGCAGGACGCCATTTAAAAATGCCGTGACATGTATATTTTCGAAGCAAAATAGCAAGGTTGGTGATGAATCATCATTGATGTTGGTCCCAAATACTTTGAAGAAGTGCTAACGGACAGCTGGCCTGCTACATCATCGACTGAAATCGTAGTTTCACTTCGAAAGCAGCAACCCCATAACGCAAGCCCTCGCTCCCTAAGAATATCGAGTATCGTCACTGCTACTGTCAACGCATCGGTGAAGCAGGTGAACGCAACGGCGACGTTGACAGCCAAAAGGCCCGCCATCATCCCAGCAACTCCGACGCGCACCATTTCATCGAACACCAAAAGGAACAAGTCCGTCAAACCTCTCGCACTGGTTGATATCAGCGCGCTGGACGTGCAGCGAGCTCGCCAAATCCGCAGAGAAGACTTCAAACGCTTCGTGAAGCTTCACAACTACGAGCTACGATGGACAAGCCACTGAAGTGAATGACAGCAAGAAGGAGATCGTTACCGGTATGAAAGATATCACCCCAGTGAAAAATACCCAATCGGGTCAGCTTGGGATGTCCGATTTCAGCGTCGATCTTACTTAGTCAGCCTGGTGCAATTATGAAGAGTGTACCCGCTCGAGCTAACGTTAAGCCCACATGCAGAAGAATTGAACGCTGAATAATGCATCACGAGTGTCCCAGGAAGTCGAATGCCAACTGTATCGTTTGTTGCTCGTTATGCAGACCAAAACAAGCAAATCACGCCTACAAAGTTCCTGCTGAGGGTGATGACGTCCTCAACCAGTGTTCGAGACATCCAGCTTATTAATACTATGGGTTGTGCTTTAGAAGCCACAGTCCCCAGTTGACGGAGAAATCACCAAGTGCCTCCACAGATCCCAGTGGGTGCGAATCCTCCGGGTACCAGAGGAGCTGCGTATCCACACCGTAGCTTGCAATCGTCGCACGATACTCCAATCCTTGGCTGGGTGGTACACGTTTATCCTTTCCACCGAGACCAAAAGCGCAGGCGTAGTGACCTTACTCAGATCATTGCTCACAGGCGAATGCTGCCACAGTTTACTGAGGATGGCAAGACGCGCTTCCGGGGTCAGAATCGGCAGTTCGTCCTTTGCGTTCTGCAGCTTCTGAGACGTGTGAATCGACTCGAACCGCTGGATACCTGCACACGCCAGTCCCCAGTCCTGAATATCGGACGTGTAGAAGACGCTCGACATGTTGGTCACTGGGTTACGCGTCACCATCGACTTGTAAAACCCCGGGAACTGCGCAATGAGGTGCGTTACCAGAAAACCTCCGTGACTTCCACCTGAACAGTGCACACGGGACTTGTCCAACGAGAGTCCCAGTCTCGAACTCTCCTCCAGTAGGTAGCACAGTGCGTAGTGGCAATCGTACACATCTTGTGTACCAACTTTTCCGATCAGCGATTCCAGTGCCCTGATGCCAAATCCGGTGCTGCCTCGGTAGTTCACAGTGACAATAGCGAAACCTAAAGCAGCCCAGAAATCGCACAAGTTTCGGTACATGGCAGGCGAGTTGCCGTGCGGTCCACCGTGCAGTTCTAGGATAACGGGGTATCCGTCTGCTGGAGAAGCGCTACTTGGTAGCATCACTGTCGCTTCGTAGTCACTCGAGCTGGACACCGATGGGATCAAAGGTCTTTCAAGACGGCAGGCGTCTCGGGGTGTCTTCTTGGCTGCTGGTACAGCCGATACAGACGCTGGAATCGAGTAGACTTCCCAGCGTTTGATGTACTGCGTGGCACCCTGTTGATCGTCAATCGAAATCGGGGACGTGAGGTATTTCCCAGTTGCAGCGTCAATTTGCACCAGGAATACACTAGCAGGATGCGTGGGAGACGATACCATCACCAAGAAATAGTCTCCTTCGCGATCCAAGACTGTCTCGATGGCAACCTCTGAACCAGCAACGTACTGCGGGGAAATCAAGCGCTTCGAGGCGACTTCCACGTACTTCCAGACTTGACGAGAACCCACCTGCGTCACGACGTAGATATACTTTCCATCAGGTGACCAAGCTTTTCCACCCAAAGAACCGATGAACAATCCATTGAACGCCTGCGTGATATCGCGTTCAGACGCGTCGGGCTCATCCTTGATAGGAATCACCGTCGATGTCTGTTTGGTAGCCCAGTCCGTCACACACAGGAAGCTGCACGTTCCATGGGTGGCGATATCTCTCGTCGCAAGGAACGCGAGTTGCTTGCCCTCAGGAGAGAACCGCGGGTTTCTCATCGTGCCGATAGTTTTACTCTCCTCGTCCTGAGGATTCAGCTCCAGCTTCTTCACCACATTCTTGGACGCGTCCTCCTTATTCAACACCGCGTGATACAGAGCAATCGGTCGGTTGTAGCAGTAGATGATGCCCAGTCGCTTGGGGTTGTCCGTCTCAGTAGCAGCGAACACCAGTTCGTCATCACCTGGCGCAAACGCCACATCGGCGCATGTTAAATTATCCGGAACGCCTTTCACCTCTTCGATCTTCCCCGTCGTTAAAGCAGCCAAGAAGATCGACGCCGTTTTCTTGCCCTCGTACTGCTCTCCCCAGTCATCTTGGTGCTCAAACTTGGAGCCTGGTAGGGGCGTTGCAGTCTCCTTTTTACTGTTCACATTCGTCCAGAACGCCGGAGATTCGGCCACTTTCTTCTCGGCCACGTACGCGATGGTCTTCTCGTCGTTCGACCAGGCGATGCCACCTTCACGTTCTCCCAGGTAAATGGTCCCATGCAGCGTTTTGGGTGCCTTGAACGTCGACACCAGTGCATTTCCCTCAAAAACTATCAGAAAAACATTAAAACATCAGTAAAAACTACACATTTCTCACTAAAAACCTAAAAGCAAACATGATTACCACAGAAAACTCCCTCGGGAGCGCCTTCCCCCTTCCTGTCCTCGAGTTTGAGCGTAACCACGCGCGTGCCGGAAGGTGACACGCTCGTGTAGTCGGCCGAAAAGTTGACGGGGAAACCCGTTGCGCGCGCCGTTGGCTGCGGCTCGAGTGGGTTCACGACGTGCTGCACCTGGAACTTGTGCGTCACATTGTTCACAAAGTCCGTCTTGCTCCAGACCAGCTGCACCGAGGCGGACGCGTCATCGAGTGATAGAAACCCGCTCACGAGGGTCTTGGAACTGGCCGATACGTGGGCGAACAAGTCGCTCACGCGCTGGTGTTCCGCGGCCTTGGGGGTCGTCATAGTGATACTCTCGGATACTTTCGAGGAAGGATATCTGAATGTGAAGAGGGGGATGGATTATCTCAGATAGTGAGTGCCTTGTGTGTCCTTGTCGAGCATGACGGCTAGTCGTTGTAGTGTATTTTAGTTAGTTGATAGGGCGACTAGCGTGGATGTCTAGAGTTGTAGTCGGCCTCCTACAGTGGATGGGTGAATGGCCTTACTTCTTCTTGGAGATCTTGGCGCGGCCGGCGGGAGCGTTGCTCACGATTGTGCCCGCCGACACGTTCTTCACCGGCGTCGCAGTCTTCACCGGAGCCGCGTTCTTCACTGGAGCGACGTTCTTCTCCTGCTGCTGTTTCTCTTTCGGAGCGGTGTTCTTCTCCTGTTGCTGCTGCTTCTTCTGCTGCTTCTTGTTGAAAACAACCTCCTTCTTGGTCTGACCAGCGGTCTCCTTCGCCACGGGTGCCGGCGGAGGAGTCACTGCCTTCACCGCGATAGGCGCCGGAGGAGGAACTGCCACCGTAGCAACCTTCACCTCCACTGGCAGGTTCTTCTTCTCAGCTTTACAGCCGTTCTTCTTCGCATTCGGCTGCTCCTTCTGGGGTTTCTTGGCCTGGTCGGCCGAGCTCGAACGCGGACGCAAGTTCTTCAGTACATTCTTGTCGTTCGTGGCGTCCCAGAACGAGGCACCTCCAGCCTGCTTCAGCTGCGTACGCATCGCGTCGTACAGGTACTCGCCACTGAGCTGCTGCATGGTCTCCTGGAACTTGTCCGACTGCGTCTGTTTGATCATGTGCTTGATCTTCTCCTGGTCGAGCTGGTCCCAGTCACCCGCATCCGCCGCCACCGCGCCAAAGACGGGCTTCAGAGTCTCGGACGTCGGTGTCAGAACCAGGTGTGCGTTGGCTTCGTGGCTCAGGATCTCACGCAGGAGTTGGCATCCTGCACGCTTCTCCGGTGCCAGACCCAGCACCAATCGCAGCAAGAAACTCACGCCCACCGAGTGCGGCATCTGCTGCTTCGAGCGGAGTCCGCTAGTGCCAAAGCGTGCTCCGGCCACGTTATCCATCTCGCCCAGTGCGTCTCTACGAGCGAGCTCCTTTTCTCCGTACTTGGTGATTGCGGCCGACACAATGATCAGTTCCAGAAGAGCTGGCTGTGTCTCCTGGATCTCCTGGATGCACGTGAGCGTCTGAGGGTTCACGGCACCGCGCACCCACTGGTCGACCTGCTCGCGGTTGACCGTCCTCTTGCCATTGATCAGCTTGGCCGCATATTCGTCGTTAGCAGTGAAGAAGTTGTGGAACTTCTGGTACCGCTGCAAGTCTGCTTTGCGGATCTGACGAGCTTGCTGCACGCTTGCAACGGTGATGTCGCCGACCGAGAATTGCTTGACCGTGGCGTTCTTGGCGTTGCTAGCGACAGGCTTCTTCGTAGAGTTGGCGTTCTTGCCGGGCGAAGGAGTCTGCGTCGGAGCTGCCGGAACGGTGGCGGTGGCCTTGACGCTCTGGACAGCGGTCGCGGTCTCCTGGGCGTTGGCGGGTTTCACTGGTGCATTGGCCGCACCGTTCTTGGCGTTGGTGTTGGCCTTGCTGGCCTTACCGTTCTGAACAGCGGCCACAGTCTCCTTGGTATTGGCAGGAGTCACCGGTGCGTTGGTGGCGGCCGTGGACGGAGCGTTGGCGTTGGCTTTGTTGGCTTTCTTGCCCATGTTGCTGGGAGTGTGGGCTTTTGGTGGTGGTTGCTTGGTGCCTTGCTGGTTGAATGCGAAGTGATTGTCCCCGACATTCTCACGGTCACCTTGGCAGCGGTTCTCCTTCAGCCTTGCTGTCGTATTTGAACTTCCGCCATTCGCTTGCTATTCTTACGACAACTTCAGCTTTTCACGCTAACGCCCGCAAGCACTGGATCGCAGTTGTCAGCTTGCTATTTTGCTCCGTATGAGATCTGCACAAGAATGAGACGTTTCAAAACGGGTATCTAAGCCAAAGTGCTTCTTTGCAACGAAAAATCCGTTGCCGAACTTCGTTGACGTATGGCCACGACTGCTTCAAGACACAGCAATTACGTGCTGCCGTCGTAGGGGTCACCAGTTCTGTATCGTCCGTGCATCTCTGTTTGCATCAAAAATACTTTAGTTAGCGTAACAAATGCCTTTGGGTAACGTACCTCGGCAAAGCTGTAGCTGGCATCTGCACATGTGTCTTGCTTCAGCTCGTTCGATTAAGCGAACAGCGTGCGTCGTCCCTCGAATGCTACAGCAAAACTCGTGCTTGCTGCCGAATTTGACAAGCGAGGTCTTACTTCCTTCACTGTTCCCGAACTCTAAGAAGTGCAAAAGAATGTGTCGATTCGTTGGCTTGGCCAGCTTACCTTCTTCATGTGATGTAGCACTATCTATTTCTTCATGCTCCAATGGTAATCGGAAAGCATGAGAGGTCCTTCAGATCTACAAGAACAATCGTTGCCGTCTCGGAGAAGGACGGCACAGTAAGAAGCCGCACTTGCTGGCCCTTGGCTCCTGGTACACGACATAGAAAACAACACACTCAGTTAGAAAACAAACATCCTGCACACATGAGCTGGCTGTGGTTCGTACCTTTAACGAGACGTGTGCTGAAGTGCGGTTGGTTCCCCGAAAAATACACGTGGGGGCAGGTTTCGAGGATGAAAGGATCCTCGTTCGCCATGGGGAAACACGCCAAAATGTCCGGCGCCGTAGGGGCGGCATGACGCCACTCCACACAACGCTGCAGATAGTCCAGCGCTCGTTCCTGTTCCTTCCGGTCATTGTCTTGATCTGTCATATTGGCATCGCCATCTTCGTCCTCCTCCTTCGGGAGCGTGCATTGCAACATACTACGTAGCGGTTGGCCGGCATCTCCAAACAGTTGAACACCTCCGACCTGCGCTTCGTACGGGTTGGTGACACATCGAAAGGACTTGAAGTGCGAGCTGCGCGGGAACAAGCACGGGTGGAAACTCTGCTGCGGCATAGTGTAATTGCTGGGGTCCGAGGCTCCCGGCATCAAGTCCACACACATGGCAGCGGCCAGTGTGGACACCAGTTCATCTGCATTCTTCAGCGGTTCTCCTTCCAGTGCCAACTCCTCGGCCGTCTTCCGCTTGATGGTCGGCACCTGCACTTCGTCCCCTACCGCTTCAAGGACGTTGCCCACCACGACCGTGCGTACAATTTTGGACACGAACTCCTTCTCCTTCTCGTCTCCAAGGCGGCCGGCGAGGTAGTCCACCAGCACGTGATTTCTCAGTGGTTGGCTGTCCGTATTGCGGCCGATGTTCAGTCCGGACACTAGGGCCACGTACTCGCTCTCCTGTCGTTCCGGCAGCGGGTGCTGCGGTGGGAAGGACGGAAGATACACTTCGTCCACATGGAATTGTCCTCCTGTCCCGTCTCGTGGCACGCGGCCACGTACGCCCAATACGACACCCGTGACGCACCGGGCCACGTCGATATCCCCCACGAGTTGCACGCGGCCGCTCTCGTCTTCGAGCAGCAACTCGTCGGCCTTGGTGGCCAGACACTTGTTGGTCTTCTCGACGGGAATGACGCCCGTCTCACTGCTGAGGGCGTCGAAAAGGTCCGGCTTGGCTTCCAGGACTTTGAGCAGCGTGCCGATCAGCACGCACTCCTTGCCGTCGGCCTTGAGGTCGATGACCTTGGAGAGAACAGGCACGGAGCCGCCTGTGTGTTCCAGCACCTGTACGG
The DNA here is from genome assembly GCA_012656105.1 of Phytophthora syringae. NCBI lineage: Eukaryota > Oomycota > Peronosporomycetes > Peronosporales > Peronosporaceae > Phytophthora > Phytophthora syringae. The sequence goes on from JAAKBD010000100.1 coordinate 24,863, forward strand.
CCACTACATCCCGAAGCTGCTGCAACCGACTCACGTAGATGTGCGAGAACTGCTGCGCGTACGACTTCTGCTTGAGCACGAAGCGTTGATACGTGGGTGTGTATTCAACTGAGTGGCGTGAAGTCTGTGAGAAGGTTTAGAGCAGGCCACAAGTATAAAAGTGAAGAGCAGGATGTTAGCTATACAATGATGGTAGGGCCGTAGAGTGGCCTCCTGTAGGTGACGCAGGTCACGTGCGTGTAGCAGAGGATCGAGACGTACCATGTCGGTTGGCGCCATTTTATCGATGGTGGGAATTGGTGTTGGTTTACATAGTTGTGTAACATTGGTGTACACAAACATGCATACTTTACTCAAATGGATTCCACTTCAACTTGGTCAATACTAATGTTAGTATGTTTTAGCTGCACGTCTCGGAATGGGTCTCCACACCCTTCAGTTGCATCTGCTTGTGGCATTTGGAGCACTTCACCGCCACAACTGGCAGCGTTTTCGTGAAGAAACGGCGTTTAGGCGATGGGATTGGCGACGGAATCTCAGCTCGCGCGGTTTGGTGCACCACCGCCTGGAGAATGTGCCAATCCACGCGGGCGACGTCCACGATGCGAGTGCTCCACGGAATCATTTGCTGGTTCTTCTTGGCCGAGTCGTACAAGCCCACGACCTCAGTGACCGTTGACTCTGCTTCGTCTTCCTCAAGTTCATGCATTGGAACAGCGTTGCAGCGCTGGGAGATCTCGTGTCGCAGCCACTCGAACGTCGCGTGCTCCGTGTAGTACACGCGTAACCTCAGCGGTCTGGCAAAACTGGATCCCCCAGTTGCTACGTGAACTTCAATGAAGCAGTACCGAGAACATTCAGAGCTGCTCTTGTTCACAGGACGTAGAAGCGAATCTCTGCTACTGGTTGGAGTCGACATGGCCGTCAAAAGCGCCTTCCACAGGTCGACTACATTCTTGTCTTGAACTTCATTGTCTGGTCGACGTGATAGGGAAAGACTGAGTCGGTGGATCTTCTTGTGCAGTTGCATCTTTCCTGCAACGTCCAGTGCGTTTGTTGGCATTAATTTCGCTGCTTCCACCAGCAGATTCTTTGCCGTTTTAGCGTTTTGTGTACTTAGTCGGTGTAAGTCGCCTAAACAAGCCAACGAGAGAGCTAGCTGCAGTCGTAGAGAATGTTCGCGCGAGATTTTCACTGCATGTTCCAGTTGTGATTGGGCTAGTTTCGTCGATCCTGCGGGTATGACCATCAACTCCCGCTGCAAGTTGATAAACCCGCTAACTAGCCACGTCAACGCGTACAAGTCCGGCTCGTCCAGAACACGGGAAAGCTCCATCGCAGTACCCAGCAGGAAGTGACAGTGAGGGTTGTCTAGCTCGTTCTCACTTGAAAGTTGCAGTGCTAATTGAACTTTAGCCGCCACTGCCTTCCGTAAAGCTTCCTTCGAAAGTCAAAACTCAAAAAGGGCTGATCCGAGTTCGTAAAGGTATCAGAGAGGGTCACTGGGGACGTGGATTCGTGTTCAGTCTCTCCGTATAAAGCCACATCGAGGTCTTCTCCGTCTATCTCCAGAGCCAAAATCACCGCCAGTCGAGAAGCAGCTCTCTGAAACTCAAATACCATCCGTGACGTTCCCTGCTCCTCAGTGGTTTCTGTAGCTTCGGTAGCTTTTTCAGTAGTTTCCGATAACGGACTTGGCCTTGCCAGATCTGCATAGTCCAAGTCCAGCGTCACGTGTGGCGCTGATGCAGTCATCAGAGCGTCTAGGAAGGCCCCACGCGCCAAATTGTGCTCGAATTCGACCCATAACTTGCCACCGTCCTTCACCACCACTATCAAATCTTTCGTTCTCGCTGCAACTCCACTATTTCTCCCGAATTGGCCGGAAGTTGTGATAGTTCTGAACGTGAGTTGTACCTGCATAATGGCAGAATACGCGATAGCAGCCCACTGCTCATAACCATCGAACGAAAGCACGTGTGGACACTGGAACTCACTGGCGAGTCTCTGTTGCGTGCTGCAGTCCAATGTGAGTTCTTCAGGTGACATACAAGTACACGATCGAGTCCGTTGTTGTCTCCGACGCAGTACAAAGAGGTGAGACTCTCCTAATGCCAGTAGTAGGTCCTTGTCGGCTCTGTAAGGCGCCTTTTTGCTCGCCTTGAAACAGCCCTTGGCGAATTCTTCTTCTTCAGACCATCGGTCTTCGTCCACGTACACACGCGTCAGAACGCCGAAGTGGCAAATACTTGGATTCGACATGGATTCTCTTGATCAATGTAAGCGAGGAGCGAGGTTGGTCGAGAGCACGAAAATGGCACCGCGAGTCCATTACAGAAACCACAGCGAGAATTTCTCTCGAAATAGGAGGTCATGCGATGTGGATGAATCTCACGCTGTCTATATGGCATGAGGAAAGCACGAACTTCTGAGATGCAACCATGGCCTGCCTCCCATTCACTTTGCTACACAAGAAAGAGACCAAAAACAGCGTTCACGAATACTTCGAAAGTATCTTGGGGTTTTCTCCCCAAGTAAAAGCAAACAACTATGTTTCTTGAGGTCATGAGGGAAACCTATCTTCTCAAAAAGAGCAAATTATCCAACTTCGTGGCGAGCAGTTGGTCGCCATAATATATATACTTTATGGGTGAGGCCACCCGATGTCTAACAGGAGATGATGCTATCACGTCTTATTCTCAGGAAAATGTGCCAACTTACTATTCATTTTTGCACTGTTTCGTCCTCGAATCCTGGCCTTGAGGGTGCACGACCACTACGACATTCTCAATCATCTCGACTGCTGAGCAAGTGACTCCTTTGTAGCATCCTGCCTACCACTCACCGCGAAAACTTCCTGCCGGCTACGGATGCCAGCAAAACGAGAGCCACATGCGCCTGAAAAGTTAGCAAAGAGCTCAAAATCAAAATCGAAGCCTGCGCTGTCGCGAAACCTGTTTCCCGATGGTGAATATACGCTGGATTCCCTGGACGTGGAGAGCGTTAAACGAGCCCGAGAACTCCGTTCGGTTGATTTTGTCCGTTTCAAAAAGTTCCACAACTTTTTGACGAGTTTCGATCAGGGGTGGCCAAAGAATTAGAAGACAACTGCAATCCGTCTAAGCTTACAGCAGCAATTTCTGCCTGGGTCAATGGCATTTTTGGAAAAGAGGTGGCATCGATCATCGAGGAGCAGCGTGAGTCAAAAGAGGAACTTTTGGTGCTTCTTATCGTTGCTGCAGCACTGACCAAGTATGGAGAGCAGACGTTGGTCGGCAAGGATAATCTTGGCGAGTTGGATGACCTTGTGAGCACTCGCTTCCGTACCTATGATCTGCGATCGAGCAAACAACAAGAGTATCGGGAAACACACAAGTCAGCCCACTCGCACGAAAAGCACGTCGCGCACACAGTTGGCTTGGGATTTGTGCATCAATTGGACCTTGGGTTACCACCTGGAAAGCGCGTTGGTGATGCGAATTTGAGCGAGATCCTGAACCACAACAGTAACTTGCGCCTCGTTCTCGCAAAGACAAACTTGGGGCTTCACAAACAAGTGGACACGGTTTTACAGTCTCCGGATACGCTAGAGGGTGGCTACAAATGGACCAAACTCCAGCGCGACAGACTGAAGCAGATCGTAAAGCAGGTTCAGTCCGACAAGTTTCAAGAGGCGATGGTAGACGTTAAAGGTGACCACCTGTACGATGCAATAAGGTCTCGGCTGAAGCAGGCAGACGCATCTATGTGGGATGATGAGAAGGACCTGACCGAACTGCGGAAGGTGAATATTCGCTCAAGGGCACGTTATGCAGCGAAAAATAAAGTTAAAAGGATGCCGAGCTGAGGAAGAAGCAGCAGATCGATGAGACCGGCTTGTCAATCGAAAGCAAGCCGCGGACGAGAAGAACCAAGTCAGCTGGAACCAATGTGCCAGCCACGGCACCTGCTTCAGCAAGTTCTTCCGCTAAACAGTGCAAAATGGACAAGATTGAAGTCACGAGTGCAACCAGTATCCCTGTGAGCGCTGGTGGAGGACAAACAATTCATACTGGTCCTAGGGGCGGCAAGTATTACTTGAAGAACGGAAAGAAGGTCTACATCAAGTAGGTCTGTTCAAGTGGCGTTGTTGGGATGCCGAATTCGAGAAACTTGAGTTGAGTCGAGTTGGCTAGATGCTCAGCTGCGCTCGGTGTCGAGGTACATGAGAATCATGGGAAGTATTGGTCTATCTTACATGTTGTACACAAGGCTGATTCACGATCATGCTATTACACCTACGTGTAGTAGACATTTCACTGCACATTTCGTGGTAGTGTGTGTTTTCCGCTTTGACACTGCCTCACTAAAAATGCCATTACCTTTTTGCGTTCCATCAAGCATCCCGACTTACCCAACTTACTCCACTTTCGTTGCCCTGTTGACTTCGCTCTGCTTCGCGTCCGAGTGCTACCAGAGTTGGTGACCTCTAAGGTCCCAATAGGAGTTGTCTCGTTCTCAAACACTCAGCATGGTTTAGTCTGCATCCCCACTACATTTACCCGCAGGATTGAGCAAGCTCTGAGTTTTGGATTACTATTGCTTGTTTGCTTGTCATTTTCTTGTCAAGCAATGAGTTTGCCAAGCTTCACTCACTTCTCTAACGAAATCTGAGCAGTCTCTAGCATATTCAAACAGTGTACTGTAGGCGACCGCAAGTGGTTGCTCGGGTTCTACCACAGCGAGCCACCACTTCGAAATCAACCAGCAAACCAACAAGCAGCCACCTCCAGACTTCGCTCCCAAGGCATTCCGATAACGAATGCAGTATCGCGCAAGAAGTCCAATGACGCGACTGTTGTATCCAAGTCTGTCGTCTCTCGGAATGCTCGCAAGACTGCTGACGACAAGATTCAACGCAGCGGCGCCGTGATGGCTCTCTTGTCAATGCCGTGTACACAAAAGAAACTGATCATCTATGTTGTCTAGAGATGTTACAAATTAAATCGATTCGATTGGTAATTTTGAATCGGTTGGATTTGCACGGGATCGCACTGGTCGGTGCCTCAAATCGATCGATTCGATTCAGTCCGGATTGAAAACGATCGAATCGGATTGGGTAAACGACCTCTCATATTAATTTGTTTTCGAATTCCTCGATAAATAACATATAAAGGGAATTCGACAACCATGGAGGAATGCGCGACGACCGGGACATGCAGACTGATGAGAGCGAATCGAATAACGCACCAAATTCTTCGGCGGCCTCTAGTGAGCTAAGGTCGCGAAAGCGCTCTGATATCTGGCCTTTCATAAACGACTTGGGAAACGGAAAGTATACATGTAAGTACTGTGAGAGAGAAGAGAAGTCGCAGATGTGGAGCTCTAAGGCACATACTACCATGCGAAAGCACCTAAAAATGTATCATAGCGGTGAGTATCTTGGCAGTGAGGATACGTCCACATCGAAGCAGACAGATCTGCTGTGCTACGGCTTCGAGCGAAGTATTGTCAAGCAGCGGTGGGACAGTGAGTTCAACAAACCCGAAGCGGATGGTGCTCTAGTAGACTGGATTGTCGAAAACGCGCAGCCATTTGCAGTCGTCGAGCAACCCAAGTTCATCGAGTTTTGTCTTACCCTACACCCATCGTACAAGGTTCCAGTTCGCCAGACTATTCGGCGCAAGGTGATCGTGCGGTGGAAGATCGAGAAGACCCTGGTTCAAGTCGGACGTGTACTACAACCGACATGTGGACGTCCCCGGTTATGTGGTGGTTACGCTGCATTGGATCGACAGCAACTGGAACATGCGATCTGTGATTCTTGGCTTTAAACGCGTTGAATACCCCCACACCGGTCCACGTCTTGCGGACCATTTGCTTGAAGTAGTGAAGGCGATGGACGGGGCTCTGCTGGGATGCATCTGGGCGATTACTACGGACAACGCCAAGAGCAACGGCACCATGGTGCGATCGATCAAGGCTAAACTACCAAGCGAAATCCAAAACTACTCCCAGTCAGCAATTCCGGCAACGGCTGCAGTCATGTCCTCCGATACCACCCCGCTGCCCGATAACCCACACGCGGTGTTTCAAGTGCGTTGTTTGGCACATGTACTGCAGCTTGCAGTGAAAGAAGGCCTCAAACAATGCTCGTTTGTCGATACCAACATTGGTACCATACGCGATATCCTCAAGAAACTGGCCGATTCAACGTCTCTGAATGAAGAGCTCCAGCGAGTTTGCAGCGTGCTGAACGTGAATTTCCGACAGCCGGAGCTGGACTGTGTCACGCGCTGGAATAGCACCTGGGACATGGTGTTATCGGCGCTCAAGCTTAGGAAGCCCATCGAGGAGTTGCTGCGACGCATCCGACACCGTCACGAAGGTTACACTGAGTTTCCGATCAAACCGGATGATCGTCTCGCAGCTGCTTTCGATGACGATACATGGGGTACGCTGGACCAGTTCTGCAAGTTTTTGACGCCAGTCAAAGCAGCACCGATGATGATGTCCGGAAGGAGCTACCCAACCTTTGGTATGGCGGTGGTGGTTTTCGAATTAGCCCGCAAGCATGCAACGAAGGTGGTCGATGAATCCACGTCACGCTATACCTCTGATTTCGCAAATGCGTTCAAGCGGAAGCTCGAAGAGTACGACAGCTTAGTCAAGAGCCACGAAGCTCAAATTGCTGCTGTACTGGACCCACGTGCGAAGGCATTGCTGCCAAAAGTTTTAGACGACATGGAAGCCACCAAGCAATATGTCATCGATGAGTACGAGACAGAGTATCGGCTGATATTCGAGCGTCAACAGCAAGAAGCGGGCGGCCACCCCGTCGATCCAGAGGAGGAGCAAGACGCTGTGCTTGGTGACGCGTTGCACCAGCTCATCGACGACAACTTCGGTATGGATGAACCCGCGAATTTTGACAACGAGACATTTGCGTCGGAGTTGGATCGGTGGCTTGCTCACCGAGACAAGTCCATGAACTCCAAGTCCAGCAGCGCTGAAGTTTGCAACTGGATGAAAACCCTTGAACAGTTTCCTCGCATTCAAAGGATGGCTCGCGATTCCCTTGCCGTCATGGCAACGTCTGTTCCAAGTGAAGAATCCTTCTCGAAATCAGGCGCCACTGTAAGCGTTCGACGCGCGCGACTCGGTGACGATGCCGTTGAAGCTGTCTCTGAAATGCAGTCATACTTGAAAGTCAACGAAGCTAGCGCCAAACAGGTAACGACCACGGGTAAGTAGCAGGAAACACTTGTCTGAAACACCTCCGCTCGACAGCCAGGGCTGTAATGAAAATGCGCGTCAGTTTTTGAAGCGTTCCATGTTGCTAATGGTTTCCATTTCCTCTGAGCAGCCTAGACTCGGGAAAGTGCAATCGTGACGCGCAGATCTGCATACTACAGTTGCTGCAGTAACCAGTGCTCCACGTGATATCCACTAAAAGAAACCCGCACTTCGTAGCAAACATGGAAATCTCATCGCTCTCAGCCATAAATGACGTGCTCTCCGTTCCATTGCAGATCATCTACAACCACGTAGAAGGCGAAACGATTCGTCGAGGACCCAGGGAGCTTACCCATGAATCCTGCCATGGCCCTGAGAAGATTTGACATGAAGGCCAAGGCACACTCCACACGAGTCCAGGAGCGCCAGGCTCCAAACGATGGCAGCGCCTAACACGGTGCCAAAACGGGTCAAGATGAGCGCCAGGGTGAGCCAGTACCGCACGAAAAGCCCCTCGATCAGGAAGTACCACTGGGTCAAACCCTCGCGCGTATTCGTAAGAGTTATCTCAGGCCAGTCAAGCGACGCGTTAATTGATCCAGGATGCAGTAGCGATTCGTCCAGGTTGCGCTTCTCCTCACTCTTCGAGTAAAATGTCCACAAAGTCCAGGTCACCGCACGACGAAAGTCCAGGTCTTTTGGTTCGTAGCTGTTCAAGTGTCTTGCGGCCGGCAACCACATCCATCAACATCGTATTACCGGCACCGGTAGAACCCATCAGCACCGTCAACGTACCAGGCGTTGCGTATCCGCTAACGCCTCAAGACTCTTCTTCGTGTTCTTCGGGTTCGGCACTGAGTATCACAGGTCCGTGAACGCAATCGCCACAGGAACGAAGTTCTTCTCGCGCTGCAGAACCGCCACCATAACTTCGTCGTGAGTCCGTATTCGAGTTAGAATCATCTTTGTGCTTCGACTTGGGCGTCATGGTCAATGGGTAACCCTCCTGTGCCTCGTCCTCGATCTCCTTCGGCATCAACTGAATGTTCGTCGGGGTCAGATACCGACGGTTCTCAAGAAAGTAGGTGCTCACGCCCAGCAAGAACACGTAGAAGACGAACACGAAGGTAATACCCGTCCACAGCCACGTCTTGCTGGACGGGACGCCAAGCTGCGCCAGGTAGTACTCGCCCATGTTCATGTTGAACTCGGAGCAGTGGTCCAAACCCCGTACACGCACACGTCGTACTTGGACGCACGGTACTCGTTCACGGACAGCGCTCGCACCCACCAACCGATGGGGTTCAACCAGTAAATTCAGTACGTAGTCCAGGATCTCGCTCTTCAGCTGCACGAACCCAGCGAAGATGACGATAATCACGGTCGAGAACGTCGGCATTGGCTTGGCAATATCCAAGTTCGGGCACATTGCGGTCAGAAGGAAGAACCACGTCGACAAGACGAGGTTCGTCAGGGTCAGCAAAATCAAATAGATCATGTAGACTTCCACATTCGCGACGAAGCCGCACATCCAGATCACGAGCGAGTCGAAAATAATGATCTGCAACAGCGACGGTGGGATCAGCGCGATCGAGTAAACAACAACGTATGACAGCGTCTCGTAGAAGTTGTCGCCGCGTCGCTCAGCTGACGGACACGTTTTGTCGCCACAACCTACATGCGCGTGGTACGATTGTTTGAGTTGTCCGAGATCACGACCGTCAAGCAACTTGCGACGTCGATCTCAAATACAATTTCAAGTTTCAAAATCAAGGGTGCAGACGCGCGACTTCCGTCACTAAGCACCCGTCCGATACAGTTCTCAACGACTTGGGGTTGTTCTTACCTTTGTGGGATCAAGAACACCTTCGAGGTGTCGAACGAAACTTCACTTTGGCAACTTGCGCAGTACAGTCGAGATTGGCGGGTTGGAACCGGTGTGCTAAAGGCACTATCACAAGCGTGTCGCTGCTGGCACACCGGGTCTCAAGCGCCAGAGGTATCGGCTCCTGCAGACAAACAGCGTCAGCGCTTCGTGCTGCAATTAATGATGCGCCAATCTCAGTCGTGTGCGCACGTAAATACACGATGCGGTCACGTTGCGCCGCAAACAAATCTTCAAGAACTTCACGAAACTTCGAAACTTGCATCGTTTTCCAGTAACCAAGATCGTGTCGACATCCTCCTTTTCACTTTTGCTAAGCGAAGAACTTGCTCGAGGTGGCTCACTATTCGACCCCATACCCCGAGTCCGCACAAGTTCTCGAAATCCACTCGCGTTATGCTGCTAGTAAACCGAGCAGCTGCCCCACTCGCTGAGTAGAAGTGAGCGCCACGACGAGGTTGCCACGGGGAAGATGAATCGTGGCTTGTGGTGATGTCGAGAGGATTTTTGTGCCAAGACGCAAGCACGGCGAAGTCGTGGATAGAAAGCTGGACTTTCGGTCATTGGAGAGTTGTAGAAGATCTCACGAGCCTCCACAATCACCGAAATCTGCGAAGCCTGACTCAACGACATGAACAGCACCGCCTGGAAAATCACGCCCAGCATCACCTGCACGTCCGTCCGATCCACGTCGTAGAACGTGCTACCGTAGATCAATCCCATGAAGCACGTCATGACGACGTGATTGGCAACGTACGCCTTGATGCGCCACAAGATGGTCATGAGGCGAACACTCAGCGCGCCAATAGTGCGTAACCACAGCCGCCGGAACTGCTTCACCGGCTCCATGTACTCCTTCATGTTCTTCTTCAGCTCAGGTTGCATCGGAGGCCAACCATAATACATACACGCGGGAGTGGGAGGGCGCCTCGGCGATCTCACTCGCAGAGCGAGGGTGCTTCGTCGCACCGATCGCCAGCGGCACCTCGTATCGGTGCTGCACACTCTTGCCCAGGTCTAGCAGGTCGTCGGTGACATTTGCGGTCTACGGGACACTTGAAGCCCATAGTCTCGAAGTACGGCACTACGTGTTCGCGCAGATCATGGTACATGACCTCACCCTCGTTCATGATCAAAATGTAGTCGAAGAGGTCAAAGTCCTCCAGAGCCAGCTGAAGCACTTGTGCAGCGTCTTGGCAATGCTGCGCTGTGAGCAATTGATGTCGTACGTAGCCACTGTCCAACCCCGTACTGATCTCGTCCGTGAGGCTCACGTACTTCATGCCGACGCACCACGGAGCATCCCGTTATTGGTGACTGGAGACCCAGCTGACCGATCACCACATCCGGGTAGTTCCTGTAGTTCATAACCACCACCAGGCTCCCCTCCACCGAACCCTTCGTAAACGTCTCGGAGCCCTTCTCCGCCAGTCCCGCGCCAATGAACTTGTGCGTGTACTCGGACGTATCGTGCGTCATCAGCGTCGCGAAGTGCTTGTCCAGCTGAGGCACGTACTCCAAAACCTGGGGCACGCGCACGACGATCTCCTTCTGCGGCACGCCGTTGTACTGTACGCGATCTCAGCTGCCACTGTGATGTTGATCTCCACGGGAAACTGCGCCGACAGCATCTTCATGAGCGCCGACTTGTCCGAGCCCGGCTGGCCAGCACCAGCGTGATGGTGCCCGGTTTGAGCACGCCGCTTGCGTTCTTGATCATCTCCTAGCGCATCATCTACATGACGGCATCTCCGCGATCGACCGCGCGACGGGTGTTGTACAGCGTTGTAATCTCCGACGAATCAAACACCATGCGTGCGTAGTAAAGGAGCGCCGCCTGTGCATCACCCTAGCATTCGACCTTAAAGGCCTCTTTGAAGCTCGTCTTCTTGTACTTCTTTAAGCCGCGTCGATCTCGCACGCGTGGTGTGCCTTGCTCAGCACCACGATGTCGATTAACATCACCCTCGTTCGTGAACATACGACCTTTACCCGACTTGGCCTTCGAACTCGCGTGAACGCGCTGACATCCGCCACCTCGCCGTGTACGGCGGCCACAATCACCTTCTCCGGATCACCAAAGAGCCCACTGGTCGGAGTCTCCACCAGATCATCGTCCACCACGCGCTGACGCCGCGACAGCGCTGCGTGCGAAGCATCGCTGCAGCCTATATTGGTAAAAGAACACGGAGGGTGTCCCTATCTATTGGTAGATATATCCCAGTTTTCGACCAATAGAAGACTGTCATGGGTCTCTACAATTCGATTAACAATTATTCCTGATCGTTCGGCTGATGTCCTTCTTCAGGTTTTACCTGTGCAAATACATGTCGATAATCCGATTCCAGTCTAAACCCAATCCGAATCGATCGGAATTAGTCTGTACACCATCCGATTTGAACGGATTACGATCGATCGGATTGGTCGATTTAACATCTCTAATGTTGTCCGTCGTGTGGAATTCCCGACCCACACCGAACGTCTCCTCGATGGAGTGAAAAGAAAAGGAGACAGCGACGACAGGCCCTTACACGAGTATTTCCCACCGGTAGCTTCTCGTTATAGTTGCGGCTTTCCGAGGTTTTGATGAAAGTTCGGCCGACCATTTGCTCGCCACCCTGACGGACGGACTGGCAGCTTGCAATCCGGTTGTGGCGTCCTTGAAAACGTGTGGCGGGCCAGCTGGACGTTCATGGTCAGAAGGCAACTTAACATGCCATGCGGATAGGCAGGCCTCTTTAATATGGGGAAATTGACCCCATTTCCCCACTATACCCATCTTAAGCCTCGCGCTCATCCCCACTGACCCCAGCACTGAAATAGATCGCATGGCAACTCCTCGGCTTCTTATGATCAAGATGTTGTTGGCCTCTCAAGTCCCCAGAAGACTTCTCGCCTCATTGCCTCACAGCTCGCAATTTGCTGCCCTTCCAGCATGCCAACCGGCTTACGGACTCCATTCCAGCAAGGGCATGATCTCAAGTACGGACTCAAGGTTGCTGAACGGGACACAGACTCCAATGGTGTGGTGTCCGTGGTTTGCCGGTTCTGCGTCAAGTTTGGTCGCGAGACAAAAGCAAACGCAAAGCGGAAACGAACCACGAACTGGCAGTACTTCAAGTTTCCTTTCCGTGCGGATCACTACAAACGCCACCATGAAAGTGTCCATCCGCAGCGTTGGAAGCTGTACTCTGCTGCAACGGACGAAGACAAAGAAGCTTTTTCGATCGTCCTAACCACGCCAACACCATGTTAGCTCATCTCGACTGTGACGAACCCATTCAGATCAACATCAGAGCTTCCATTGTGGAGCAAATTGTTGGTGACATGCTGTTTCATCCTGATGACGTTGAAGCGCAAGCCTCTCGTGCTAGAGCTCTGGATATTTTCAAGCCGGACGCTAGCGGGGTCTACAAAGTGGCTATAAGGAAACCGAGACTGTTCAGTCTCCTCGTTGGTTTTGTAAGCGATGGAGCTTCCTTTCGAAGTGCAGCAGCACATGCACGGACTACCCACCAAGTCACCAAGTTAAGCTATCTCGGTGGCGCCAGCGATGCTCGATGTGCTTCATTCATTCGTGTCATCTGTGCCGCTAGTTTGAATCGTATCAGCGAGCTACTCATGTCGAGTTGGGCGTATTCACTGGCCCTGGATGTGGGCAGCGTCCAAGGTACATCATATCTCGACATACGCGTTCGATTTATGAGTGTCTGTGGGAGTCTGGAGAACCTACACGTACTTGCTGTGCCGCTCTTTGAAAATAAGACGGCTGCAACACTCTTTGGCGTCTGCGAGCGGGTAATGAACGCTCTGGACGTACAATGGCGCTCGAGACTTCTATCGATCGGAACTGATGGGGAGGCGTCGATGACAGGGCATCTATCTGGAGTTCAGACGCTGCTAGATCGAGCTACGCAGTACCCGCTGATACGAGTTTGGTGCGGGTTGCACCAACTTGACCTTGTTGCTCAAGCTGAATACAAGCGACTTGGCGATGCTCGATTTGTAGAAGACTTAATGACGCTGATACGCTGGCTTCGACTTCAGCAAACGTTAAGGACACAAATGGGTACTACTTGCCCACGTGTGGCGAGTACTCGCTGGCTGTCGATGAGTACGGTGACGTCGTGGCTTGTTACACATCGAACTCGCGTTCGAAGTGAATTGAAGAAACACGATCGCGATCCGGGCAACAAGTGGTGGGTTTTGCTTCTCAGCCTAGACAAGGTGACAAAAGTGCTGTCGACAACCTGCCAGCGTCTTCAAGGTCTCACCACACTGCTGACCCAACAAGAAGCACAACTACGTGAGATCCGCACCAATCTGGCGAAGCTGGTTGCAGTTTCAGGTCCTCTCACTGCCGAGAGAATACACCAGCTTGTGCCTTCTAACAAGTACGCCGTGAGGGGGCCTATGCAGTAAAGCTCGCGGATGCTCGTGATTTCATTCGAGACTGCGGGCAACTAGCAATCGACGCTTTAACGCAGCTGGAGTCGGAGTTGGGACCCCATGAAACTGATGCAAGTGTGATCTCGGTAGCTGAGATGTTTGCTGGCCTTGTTGAAGGCATCGAGAAGATCGTGGCGACACGCAACTCACAAAACAAACCGAGCATAGCAAAACTGCCACCGGTTTTGCCTCACCAGCTAATGCGGATGCGAACAGCATCGGTGTGTGAGCTAGTGAAGCTTCATGAACCGAGACTGATCGCCGCGGGATGGACGGCCCCTCGGATTGAGTTGATCGAGTCCGACCACCAAGACCTGCTTGATCTCGTTCGGGGCGACGATGTTGTTCGCAGAAGGCTGGAGCAGTGCACAGACAGCAAGACTGACTTTGAAACGGGTTGGAAGCTGATCCACGGTCTCTGTAAGACACTACAGCAGTTCTGTGGAGCGCTATCCACAACGTTTCCGAACACTGCCAGCGTAGAGTCTGATTTTTCCGTCATCGGTTGGGAGAAGGACGAGTATCGACACTCCCTAACCAACTTTTCGCTTGAAGGCATCCTACACGCTAAGCAGTACAACCGAGTATGCGCCCTAGCCACGAATCAAGAGTAGTGTAGCATCGGTTTTCATATTGATTTACTATCGTCCCCCACTATACCCTTTTTAATTCCTATTGTCGTCCCCATATTAGCTTGATTGGGGGAAATGAGGGATATCCCCCAAATAAAGAGGCCTGCGGATAGGCGTCGCGATAAGACGTTGACAACAGCCGGCACAGTCCATCGTGGCGTGCTGTGCAGCCAGCTCAGTACGAAAGGTTTTCAGTCGCCATCATGTCGGAGACGGTGAAGATTCTGAGCGACGACGACTACGAATTCACGGGGCTTCGACCCCCGATGCATCGTCGACACACCCTCGGTGGGAATTCCTCACTAGCGTCGGCTTCAGACCATGCACCGGTCGTATGGAGAGCGGTGATGCCTACTGCACGTCGGTCTTCACTCGTGCCACGCTCCGACGACGACAAACTTCGGTCGACGATCGACGGGTCCATGAGACCGAAGAGGTCCATCAGTGACGCCACAAGTCTCAGCCACCGACCAGGAGACAACTCGGACTTTGCACTGCACGACGTGGACGCCTACAGTGTCCAGCGAGCCAAAGTCATTCGCAGAGTCAGCGACGAGCGCTACGCCCGCTTCCTCCACTTTTTCAAGACGTACGAACCGTCCATGGCGAACGAGATTCAGTCCAGAAGCGCCTTCTCTCGAGAGCATTTGGACGCGTGGGTGAACTACATTGTGAGTCCCAAGGTGCTGCGTTGTATCTCTCGTAGTAACGATTCTCAGCAGGAGCTTCTAGACCTTCTGATGGTCTCGGCCGCTGTTTCAAAGTACGGAGAGAGTGAACTCATGGCCAAGGACAAGAGAGGCGACTTGGAAGCCCTTCAGAATATAAAGCTGCACACTTACGATGAGTTCTCGCAGCTAAAGGAACGTGGCGAGGAGCCTGTGCCACTGGACTTTGTGGTACGAATCAACGAGCGGTTAGCGGAGGAGAAACGTGTTGGTGGGGTGGTGCTTCGAGAAGTTTTGAATCATGCTAGCAGTCCCTCATTTTGCTGTGCTTGCAGCACTTGATGAAAGTGTTTGCACTTTGGGTGAAGACCCTTCACACCAAGAACTACAACTGGTCTGGGGTGATCGGATGCGGCAATGGAATGATCGACTTCTTGTGCACGTCTCGAGGGAGGGCCTTCCTCATATCTGCAGTAACCAAACAACAGCACCAGACGTCAGTGTACGCAGTAGCTAGCACACTCGCCAGTCAGTTACCGCACCGAATGCATCCTCCACGTCGTCAGCACTTGAGTAATACCCGATCACGCGTCTATAGACCGAGTAGCCGAACTTCTCGTACATGGAGATGGCCAACGAGTTGGACACTCGCACGAACAGGTCCACGAAGTAGGCGTCGTAGAGCTCTACCGACACGCTCTCCAGGTAGTCCATGAGTTTCTTGGCCAGTCCGAGGCGACGGAACTCTGGAGCCACCGTCACTGCTGTCACATGTCCGTGCCAGTTGGTGCCTTGGCCCTCCGCCTTGCCCATGACTGGAAGGTAGAACAAGGTAGAACGAAGACACAAAAAGGTAGGATTAGAGCGTAAGTCTGGACCAAACGAGGCTACAAAAGAAGGGGGTAGAGGAATCCAACGTACTGTAGCCCATAATGGTCTTGTTAGGGTCTTCCTGCACGAGGAAGTAGTCCGGCCACTTGGTCATGTACTGCTGGTAGAACGACATATTGTACTACGCCACAAAACGGCCACCTCAGTCAATACACGGCGTACGGGGGTGGAAGAGCTACGACACCAGAGCCAAGAGACGCACCGTCTCCGTGAGCACGTCCAGGTTGACGTTGTTAAAGCGGAACAGGTCGTCGCAGCAGAACTTGCGCGTGGACGTCATGGCTGCGATGATCGCGATGCTACAATGTTACTACGTAGTATATAATTTGTGATACATGAATGCTACACCAGTTGTTCAGATTACTACAGTTTAGATAGTAGTCATGTATTGTGAAAACCGGGCAGAATTTGCCGGACACCAATTTCTGTTAATTATAACCAATGAAAAGAGCTCAATAGTGCAATATAAACCAATCATTACGAAGAGACCTAGCTACCGTCCTACCTACCGTCTTCCAGCTCAGCTGACCAGTGCGTCGCTTTCGACGAGGGGGCTGCGAGAATGGTTGAGGATCGGCTTCAACACGCTCATGAGCCTGCCACATACCGATACGTTTTGCTTCGTTCTCGATCTTGATCATGACGTAGCGAGCTTCCACAATGTAGCCATCATACCGGTAGTGGGCCGCGATGCCCAGGACAAGTGTTAGAACGCGCCTCACCGAGCTGTACGAGAGCAACGTCAAACCCTTTGTAGTATGCACTTTGGAGCTGTATCTATCGCTGCTATTGATGGTGTCGTTGTTTCAGAGCCCGGACCCGGTCAAGCGCGACGTGCAGGAGCTCCAGACCACGTTCTCCATGGCGTCACTGAGTCGCTTCTGTAGACTTCGATTCGGCATGTCACGGCCATCTAGCACTCTCATCGGCGGGCTCTTTTTGCCAGCATCTCCGCATTGCCACCACATCCACAGCATCGCCACGGAGCAGTCCGACAGCGGCAGAACGCGCGCCGGAATCGACCATTCCAGATATGTGCTGTGGCATGTGGCATATCATACTCCCCATTACCCTTCCTGCGCGAGCGCTAGGTGTGGACCAGCATTCAGCTTGTTCAATAATTCAGTAGAAGAGCAAGACGCTCGATCCCCCACGCCTCGAGCAAACTCCACTTAGGTCTTCTTGACAATCTGCACAATGTAACACCTGCAGCCTGAAGGCATTGCTTTAGCACATCATGTAGATCATCAAATGTGACGGTACCGGCGCCTAAATGCCGCGCTTCTCAAGCTCAGCCATAATGTCTTTATGCCGCTCAGCAAAAGCACCGTGCACTAGACTGGGCTTGTTGAGGACAATCCAAGAGATGAAGCGAGTGTAGGAGTTCTGGTACATGTTGCGAGAGCGCACGCTCACCGTGTTCTGCTTGATCTCGGCGACCTTCCCGTTTTGCTGTTCCCAGTCGACGTGCGCCATAGCAACGAATTCAGACTTGAAGTTTGTATCGGTTAGCGCCGGACATTGTGTCCGGCAAATTTGGTAGAAAACATGATTTTGCAGATGTTGAGGTTATTTGTACACAAGAAAACGTTTGCGTTTGGAATATGCCGGCACGATGTCCGGCATTGGGG
>JAAKBD010000101.1:0-44159 GCA_012656105.1 Phytophthora syringae
ATGGCCTACTGGAGCTTCCATTAGGCCAGTGGATGACCTGCTGGAGCTTCCAGTGATGGGTTCACTGCACGCGCTCGCGCGCCAGGCTGCCGTCACTTTGAGAATTGCCGCGCCGCAGAGAGAAGGCATGGAAGGCGGTCGCCATGAGCGTGGCGAGGTGGAGCAGCATCGCGCCATCGACGACCAGCGTGTTTCGGGTCGTGGCTGTGGAACCGTGAGTGCTCGTGGTATTGGTGGCGGTGGAGTTGCGGGCGTTTGTGGTGATGGCGGTGGCGACGGCAGTCGCAATTTGTTTTGTGGTGACGGCGGTGGCGATGGCATTGCAGTGCTCGTGGCGGTGGAGTTGCGGGCGTTTGTGGTGATGGCGGTGGCGACGGCAGTCGTTTGTTTTGTGGTGACGGCGGTGGCGATGGCGCGAATGCTCGCCGTGGTGGTGGCGGTTGTGGTGGCATTACGAATGCTCGGGGTGGTGGCGGCGGAGATAACATTGGAGGTGCTATTGGTGCACGTAAGTTGCAACGCAGTGTAGTGGACAACCGCCGCGTCGGTGACAAGCATCTCCGTGAGGAGTGCAGTGACGACGACGCGCTTGTCGTTTGCCGAGCCCAAGCAGATGGGCGCTCAGTCACGAAGCCCAAACGACTGAAGCAGATGCAGCAGGAATGTGCTACGGCTGGAGATGATGACGACCTTCTTCGGTTCCTGGATGTCGGCAGGGAACGCGAGAGGAGGGTGCATGGCAAAGTCGATGCCGTACGTATGTCCCCAGCGCATCGGCATCTCGCCGAATGTAACGCCTTGGACATGCGGGCTATTGCCCGCAAAGCAATGTCATTGGTGAAGCGCAGCTTCGCTTTGCGCGAACGAGTTGCAGTCACAGCAGTTTAATTTGATGAGGATGACCTCCTTAAACATCTTGATGTTGCTTCTAGAAAAGAAAACGCTGGTCGACCAGACACGCTCGATGAAGACATGGATAACGATTGTTCTGGTGGCATCGCCGTGGTTCGCCACAGGAACACACACGAAGAGTTGAACATCCCACGCCTTGCTAGGGCTGTTCTCGCAGCCTTGAAGTACAGAGATGCCGTGGCGGCCGTAGAAGCTGCTTATCAACGAAGTCGACCTGATCACGGGTCGAAGATGGTCCCGGGGTCGAAGATGGTCATGGGGTCGAAGCTGGTATTGAGAGCGCTACTGCTGCGAGAGTACGCGAAGCAGCCACCGGCAGCGAAATCGAAAGCCGAGACAGTCTGAACACCGTCAACGCAGTACATTTGGACCAGTAAGCGACAATGACCGTGCGAAGGCATTAGAACGGCTGCAAGAAGCACTTGGCCCTGCTGGACTTGAGGAATGCGTGTGCGTTTCGTGTGATGAATTGGTACGGCGTCGAGATGCTTTGCGCAAAGAGGCCTCAGACTGGCGATTCATGAATCGTATGAGACGGTGTCTTGGTGATGCGGACGAAGCAGTAGGCTGCGTCAAAGGCTTGTAGTAGATCAGACGCGATCATGATGTAACGTATGTGGATCAATGTTGATATGCGTATTCTGCGCCTATGTCGATACCCTATTTGAGGATGTACTGGTTGCACCAAATAGCTTCCGCTGTTATACGGACCAAGGTGATCATCCGACAGCGTGGTTTACTATCTGCAAAACCTGCAATAAAGAAATTGAACGTGGACGCATGCCCAAGTTTGCGATTTCAAATGGTTTTATCATTGGAGCGCTTCCAGAAGAGCTTACTGGGTTAACGATTCCAGAGCGTATTATGACGCAACTTGTTACTATCGGTGCAATGACTCGCGTCATGAGAGGTGGTCGCCACCGGTGCATTCGGTCACACTGCATAGCCTTTGACTGCACGCCTGGGCCGCCAGTAGCGTTGTTGCCGCGGTCTATTTCGGAAGTCTCCGAGTTCCGCGTAGCAATCGTTGGTGAATTGACTGAAGCACAAATGGAAAAGGTGAAGAGGCTACACCAGATTCGCACGCGTATGCTGAGCGGGGTGTTCGACTTCTATACGCGAAACAACATTTTTACTCAGATGTTTCACGGAACGACGCAGCGTTGATTGGTGACATTGACTATGCATTGCTTGAGCGTCTCATCTTGGAGCACATTGCAGATGAAGGCGGCGTTGTAGATGACAGCGTCCGTGAAGAGCTTGAAAATATACGTGGCCACTCGGACGGATGG
This sequence comes from Phytophthora syringae, assembly GCA_012656105.1. Classification (NCBI taxonomy): domain Eukaryota; phylum Oomycota; class Peronosporomycetes; order Peronosporales; family Peronosporaceae; genus Phytophthora; species Phytophthora syringae. The sequence continues at coordinate 2,205 of JAAKBD010000101.1, forward strand.
CATGTGATGAATGAGCATGATGAACTGAGCGTAGTTGAGCGCAGAATTGGCCTATCCGATGCAGCAAAAGAGCTGCTATCAGGTGAAAGAAATGTTGGCCCAGCGCAGGAGCACAGTGAGAGAGGTCTCGGACATTCTACGTGAAACGCTCGAACCAGATATCGTCAGATGCATCTGGTGATCTACTCGCAAAAATGTTTCCTCATTTGTTTCCTTTCGGCCGCGGCCATCCAGGCGAGTCTCGCAAAATTACTGTTTCGTTGAAAGAGTGTGTAAAACACTATACGATGCTGTCTGGACGCCAATTTGCGGAGGATGAACTCTTTACTTTAGTTGCATTTGACAGAATATCGATGATGAACATGTACACTCAAAATTCCGTACGCTGCCAGCGTTTTCCTGACCTTCTCAGTGGATTTGAAGGCATTGGTTCAACGGAGCTGGAAAAGGCACTGCTGGAGAATGAACAGCGGATTCGAGGACAGCGATCGTCGCGGACCGAGAAGGATTCGGTTGCCCACAGATTTCTAAAATCAGTCGAAATCGCCTCAGCTGCGGTATGGGGCAGCAACGCAGAGCGCGCCAAGTGCCGGCAGAGAGCGTTTGCTTATCAGATGCGATTTGGACAGCCATCCCTGTTCATGACACTGACACCGAACACTGACAACTCGTTAGTAATGGCTCACTACGCCGATATCTGCTCGGTGGCGTCCCTGTTTGATATTTTGGACGCCGCGATGCCAACAAAAGCAGAACTGCGTGAAGCTAGTCTAGGTAACGACTGTGCGTCGACGCGCTTGTTCATGCGGAACGTTGACGCATTTATTGAGCACGTGCTGGGAATCGATCCAGCCACACACGACCCGATGCCATTTAAAGGATTGATTGGAAATGTGGAAGCCTACTTTGGCATGGTCGAGACACAGGGCAGAGGTACACTGCATATCCACTTGTTGGTCTGGCTAAAAGGTGTTCCTTCGAGTATTGCGGCATTGGAGAATGAACTCAACGGCCCTGGTGGTCACGCGTTTCAGAAAAGCGTTCAATCTTACATAGAGAGTGTCGTCTCTAACAGCCTCCCAGTCCCCGTTGAATTATTCTCGTGTGTCGAATGTGGAGCTTCTTACTCACAACTAGTTGGGTTGGCAATTCCTCAGCGTGCTCGACAGAACCCTTGTCGTGGCAAATTTAGCGCAAAGCTTCGTAGTGAAGTTGTGGAACCCGCGCTGGTACAATGTGGGGTTTGCAAAACAAAATTCAGCTCTCAACACGTGCTTAGAAACGTCCTGTTGCAAAGTCGACCGCTTCACTGGCCACCTTGGGAGCGTGAACTTACAGCCACTGAGATTGATGACGCTGCGAGCAAGGAAGTTGTCGCTCGGAACTCGTTTGTTCATGCTGTTCACGTGGTTGATGAACGAGAGAAGACGCACATGTTACTGCGAAGCGACTGCACACTATTGGCGCAAAAATATGGGTTAAAAGCTACGCCAGACACGGAAAGCTTAGGCGCAGCCAATGCTCATCGAATGAAACTTTCAAGTAGTGACAACGACCCATTTCAAAATGACGAGCTTACACGTTTCATCGAAGCGCTACCTCCTATGTTGCACGACGCACGGATGGGGCGTGTTGGGATGGATTATATGGTGTCGGCATTGGTCGTTTTGCTAAATCAGCACTGGTGGACCCATACCAGTAGCTGTTTCAAACTGTCAAAAAGCACTGTGGATGATTCCTTTTGCAGATATCTGTTCCCCGTGGGCGCTCCTCACAGACAACTTTCGACTTGACTGGGGCTAGCGTGGAGCGAAAATAGCTCATGAATTTGTTAATGGCTTCAACTACGAGATCATGGCCACATTTAAATGTAACCACGACATACAGTTCCTGCTTGGTGGGCGGAACGTATCCGATCGGATACACTACTGCACAAAATACGTGACCAAGCAACAGAAAAGGCTTGACTCGGTAGTTGTCATGGCGTTGGCATCGTTCCAGCGACGCCAACTTCGTGAATTGCAGGAAGAATGTGAAGATGAGGTCCACTCCACCTCGTGGTTGGCAAAAGCAAGGAAGCGGGTTGCATCGATGGTTTACACCATGACCAGCCGCCAAGAAGTAGCGGGTCCTCTTGCTGCGCTTTACCTATACCGCGGGTCTTGCTGCTATGAGAGTTCTAGGTGTTCATTTGTGCCACTTCACGATATAGTTCGCCAGTTGTGCGCTTCAGAGGAGTACTCCTGTTCTTTGGTGAATGCAAGCAACAATGAGGACGGATCACGATTTCAGGCCGTATCGTTCTTAGATGATTATATCTATCGCCCGGACGAATTTGAGCGCGTGAATATCTACGAGTTCGCCATGAAGTTCTTCCGAAAGAAAGACGCTAATACTCTCACTGCAACATACCCTTTCAAGCCTCCGCACCCACTCCAATCTTCCCACAGTCTTGGCAACCGTTTGAAAGAGGTGGTGCCAGTGATTCAGGGATTTCGTCTCCCATTCGTTACAGATTGCTCGCCAAAAGCCATTCGATACAAGCGCGCCATTTTGTCTCTAGTGTTGTTCAAATCGTTTCGGACACTGGAGGATCTGATAGGCTCGGAGGGTGACTGCGAAGATCAATGGCTAGATTCATACGAGGAATGGAAAAGTACTTGCAGCGATTTTGTGACCACAATCATGCATCATATTGACGATTACTACTGTGGTGAAGATCTAGCAAAAGCTAGGACGGCCGACGGGATGAACGAGACTGATTTACGCCCTGGTGTGGATAATGCGTGTGCTTTTGAAGCGTCAGATGATAGCGATAGTGATAATTCCTTTTTCGATGGCTGTGAGTTGGAGGATGACGTGGATGTTGCTACCTCTATTGACGACAAGTTTGTAGATCCGTGGGATGTAGTCGCAAACACTATCGTCGACACCGAAACACTCGATCCGAGAATATGCCCTACTTCGGCGCGCCCGGACAGTCGGACAGCTCGCATTCTGCAGTTGTTCAAATCCCAGAGCATGTTAGAGAGGAGCGCGTTGCACACGGTTGAACGCTTGCAACAACCTAGTCTTCAACATCATTTCCCAATCGTTGAGGACATGCGGAAGTGGGTGCAGGACGCTGACACAGACAATAAGTTGCGCGACGTCCCTCAATCCTCGAATAGTGTCGCCGCGAGAAATACCGAGGTTGTGGGGCTGTTAGATGAGGCGCTAGAGGAGGATTCTATGACGTGGTGGAATTCGTCTTGTTGCCGGCCATCAAAACTCCGCCCAAACGGAACCAAGTTCGCTAGCATCAGCGATATCTCACGAAGGTATACTCTCAATCAAAAGCAGCACCTCGCGTTTAAAATGATTGGAAGAGCATTACTGGCGAGGTGGCAACAAGTGGAGGATCTTTCCTATGCTAACAGTAGTGACCTAAGTGCCGCTCTCCTTCGAGACCAGCTTCGGTGTTTCCTTGGCGGGGAGGGCGGCACGGGAAAGAGTCGTGTACTTGACGCTGTGGAAGCATTGTCTGAAAGCTGGAATCGTGCAGACTGTCTTATCAAAACAGCACTAACTGGAAAAGCAGCAACTTGGATCAGTGGAAGGACACTTGCAAGTTTCTTACTTCAGTTGAAAAAAGCAAAGAACATCTGCCATCTACCTAGACATCTTGGTAATCGACGAAGTGTCCATGATGAAGAAGTATCAGCTAGCTCAACTCGACAAGCTTCTGCGGTGCGCTAAGCGAGTTCCGACCGTGCCGTTCGGAGGAATCCACGTTATTCTTGTTGGTGACTTCCTTCAACTACCGCCGGTTGGCGGAGAGCCGTTGTATAAATGCCCCGCGGGAAGGCAACTGCAGAATGCAAACGAGATAGCTGGCTACCAACTCTGGCTTACATTTGACTGCGTCGTTATGCTCGAGGAATCCGTGCGCTTTCAGGCAGATCCTGAATGGGGTCGTGGTTGTAAATACGCACGCAAGGGCATCTGGTTACCAGAATTCGTTGATCTAATAAACTCGCGTGTCACGGATGCAACTCATGTATTGGATGATTTCATGGTAGAGGAATTACCTACATTTATTACGCCAGATAACTCCACGCGCCTCTCCATCAACAACCTATTTGTCTCAACTGCGATGAACATGATGCCAGATGGAGAGTACCCAGTCCGTGTTGTGGCCAGTTTCAAAGGGCACCTTGGTAAACTGGGGAAAACGGAGGTGAACTTGATTATGAGCCTTCCAGATACGAAATTCGGCAGAATGACGCCGTACGTCGATTTGATAGTTGGAATGCCAATACAGATAACGCAGAATATTCGAGCAACCAAAATGGTAGCAAACGGAACGTTGGGCTCGCTTGAAGAAATTATCTACCAGCCAGACACTACATTTTGCCTTGTGCTTGATAGCGTTGGAGGCTTTATGGTGAAAATACCAAGTTTGCCGCCGGTAGCGCTGATTGTCAGAATTCGACGTGGCGTCTCTGCTGTGTCGATGCAAGGATGCACCGACTCCGATCTATTTCCTCTGTTCTCGGACGCGCGGCCTTACAATCAATGTGATATCAAGCTCGCACCCAGTAAAGCAGGAATTCCACGGCGTCTCGCTCTTCGAATTGAGCAGTTTCCAATTGTCTGTGCCGTATCTTCTACAGTGTATAAAGTTCAAGGCGAGACACTTAATAATATGGTTGTCACCGAGTGGCGGTCAGAGAATCGCCTCGCCAACAAACGGGAGCAACCATATTTACTCGTGTCACGAGTAACGTCGAGGTATGCATTCAGAGCGCTGCGTCCACTGACCGATGACATTATTCGGTGGGCGCGGCCGTCGCAGGAGGCACTAAAGGAAAACGAGCGGCTTCAACGGCTGAGTGATCAGGTGTTGCAAAGTGGCATCAGTCCGAGCGTCAAAATGTGAAAATGCTCCACTTCACCAGAAAACGTGGCGATTTGTTTTACAATAAATCTTCGTGCAAAGTTCTTGCCATCGTTGTTCAGCTCCTATCTGAACCAGAGGTCCGCCAATACAGTATACAATTGTATTGTGGTGTCAACATTTCAGTAATAGTAATTGCAATTTAGTGCCAACCAATAATAAGTACTTCCGCAATTTAACTAATCCAACTAACTAACGAGCGCCCTAGCGGGAGATTTGGAGATGGAGCGACTTGGACGTCGAACCCGATCGACCGACGATGAAAATGCCGCGTTCACCAACGTGAGTCCAGGAAACGGCAGGGACAGTGAAGCTGTCCGAGCCGCTGCCGTGGAGCTGAGGGATTCAGGGCGGGGTCTCGACGATGCCCTCCGCGTAGCCGATCAGGCTGACGCTAATGTCGAAGACGCTGTTCACGACAATCAGATGCAGATTGATCGTATCAGCGAAAGAACGATGCCGGTGGCGCTTCCTGCTGCTATGGTCAACTCCGTCCTGCAGATCTGGCGCGCCCACCACTTTCAGGAACTGTGAACGCGCTTATGCCAAGGTAGTGGGCGGATGACTTTCACGTTACCCAATGGCCAGTGCAGCCACTGACGTTGGAAACAATTGAAACTCTCTCTTCGGGAAGTGAGTCGTCCGATTCGGTAGACACGGCGTCACATGCATCTACAGATGACGCGGAAGAAACTGGTGATCACCCACGGGCCCACGGTGATACTTCGCGTACCATTGACAGCGAAAGCAGCCGTTCCACATCCGAGTATGTGCCCTCGGAGGAAGGATCCGAAGACTCGTAAAAAAAATGCAGCGTGCTACTGCAGGACCTCGTTGGCGGAAGTAGTTATGAGTTCAAACAAGAGTTTCTCAGTGTGGCTTTCCAAGTTGAGAAGAGATTGCTCTAACTTTGCAGATAATTTGAAAAGAATGCTACTTGGTTTATCAGCAAGATTGAACGTGTACATTGCGTGCGTTATTAAATTTATCGACCCATCATCTATTAAAAACTTCAGTAGCTAAGTATCTAATACTGACGTAGCAAAACGGGTTTTCATCGGCAACGGTGACATCGTCGACAACAGCCACGAGGTGGGGATCCGAACCTTCCTCAGCTCTCGGGTAGGTCGGTGTGTCGCGATAGGCATGAATCAGTAGATTGTTGGTCTCGTAGCCAGAAGTGGAGTAGATGAAGTCTCCTCGAAGCAGGATCATATCGCCCTTGTTCAGACGGATGATTTGTAGGTTCGATCGAAGCGCGACGAGGTGATTCCAGCCATAGCCGTAATGAATGGTGTTGTCTTGAGTAGCAATGAGAAGTTCACCAGGAACCAAGCTTAGCTCAGCAGCGTGAATGTCAGGTAGTGGAGGTGGGAAGTCACGACGGACAGGCGAATCAACCGCCCCGGCGATTGTACGCCACGCAGTCCACTCCGTCGCAATTGTGTGGGGGAAGAAGGTCATGATGTGGCACTCGAACGTAATCTCCAACACGCGGCAAATTGAATCAGGTAGCGGAGCTTTCACGCGTAGAGGGTCGAAAGCCTCACCATTCCATATGCCGTTGGTGAAGGGCAACACGTCGTTACGAGCGACCGAGCGAAGGTTGTTGATGAACTCTTCAGGCACAGCGTTGAAAAAGGTCAGGGACCCTTCTCGAGTGCGCCGCGCGCGCGTTCATCGCGACCATGGCGACCGATGCTTGCACCACGAAGAATATGCGAAAATGAAAGCATATCCGCGGCATAAAGTTGGCCCAACCAAAACGCCCAGGTTCGTGGTGGCCATGGGCGGAGGCCAGCCGACAACCATCTTTACATTAGTGCTATCAATTGTTCGCGTTCCTGTTCGAGCCGTCCTAATAAATCACGTTGAAGACCATTTCGCAACTGCCTCCAACTTCTAGATATGCGTCGTCAGCATATCTGGAAGTTCAAAGCGCAGACGTTGAGGCAGAGGATGAGTTCGTTATGCCCATCGCCAGAATTGGCTTCTACGACCTGTGAGGCTGGGTAGACAGCGCCGTGTGCCTTCGTGTAAACCAGTTCGAGCCTGTCACTAGTGCAAAGCCTTCCAACGTCAGGCTGCTTAAGCGAGTGCATCACGCCCGTCGGAGCGGCACGTACCGTGGGTTGCTGGCCAAATAAATTTGATCCAAGGACATACATAGTGGGTGGGTGCCAGCCACCGTATCATGACAGTTTCCGTTGGCCTTTATCTCATTCGATAGACCAATTCGAAAGGCACATCATCGTTAAAAGCACCTCTTCTTTAGATAGTCACGCAGTGTGCGCGTGATTGTTAGCATCATAGGCACTATCATGATTCACGGTCCACAATTTTCATCATAAGTAGTAGTATCTATTGATGCACGCTGATAAGCAGAGGAAGTTTAGTTGCCCGGTCTCCACTAGAGAGGAGATGGATGCATTGGATCCAGTCTACATATGCTGTGTGCGCCTCCTTCGTTAAAAACTATCACCTCTCAAATGTTGAAACACGGCACAAAGAACTCCGTTTGCGGAGCGATCTCGCCGGCCCACGCATCGTCGCTCACAGTTGAATTTGCATCATGGCCGGCAAACCACGCCAGAACTGCACTCCCCCCACCTCCGGTGCCGCAAGACTTGTCGCCTCCTAACCTAACGGGAGCAACAGCACCTCGCCAAACTCCGGATGAAAGAATGCGAGATCTTCTAGCCTCTCGCGCTGATAACAGCACAACCAACGCGATCTCTACTGTGGATGGACGGATATGCACATTGCAAGGTGCTGGCACGATACCAATGACTAACTTATTTGGGTAATTGCAGATCTTCAAGCTTACATCAGGGCAAACAGAAGTGCTGGACGAGTTACGCTTCGATTGAAGCTGCTGTGGGTGTCAAGTCATGTCCACAAACAGTGGAAGTTTATCCGACTGCACTTTACTGACGCTGAGTCACCGGAACCTCTGAAGAAGCTACTCGAGGTACGTCTGGCGTTATAATATTGTACTTCAAGCGCTGTTCGTTTGATGAATTGCAGATGTTTCGCGACCACTACGCAAGCAATGCTGCAGACGTCGACTCGGTACTCTTTACAGCCACATCATGGGATGTAGATCTCGAGGAAACAACAACCTTCTACCCGTCGGCGCCATCGTTCAAATTTCGCAATATTCAAACCTCGGACTCTTTCGAGACACGCAGTGCCAGGCAACCGTCCGACTGGCTAACTTGACGTGGGTTTAATCTCGACCCGGGAACAGCGACAAATGCACACAGAGCTCATGGCTAGTTTATAGTCGTTTCATCCTTACGCTTTACATATCAATGCAGTTGCTGTTGCATCTGATAATCTGATTCCGGCATCTCATTGGCTACTCACTTGCAGCTGCCCTCGCTGTGCCGAACCTAATACCTCACTTTGGAACCTGCGCCGCGAGACGCTCACCACAACCGAAACATTTGTAAGTGCTCGTATCTTGCTGTACCCTGCACGCTATGATCACTAACAGTGATCTATTTTGCTGTAGATGCCCAAAACGGCAGGATCTCGTAATTACAGCCTCAGCGATCAACTGCGTCTGTTAGTAACAATCGGCAGTGTTCTCCCCGCTGATCCCGAAGGTTGAAAGGTGATCGAGAAGGCTTTCAACGCGGAATGTTCATCCACGCTGCAGCATCGAGCGGCAGATAGTTTGAAACGGAAGTTTACGCGGCTTTGTCGGGAAAATGCACGCATGGAGAGGAACAACCTGTCATCACTGCACAAGCTGGTTCGCGAAACCAAGTGCCGCCTCGATGATCGAGCACGGTGTCAAAGATTACCGGACGGGGAACGTCGGAGTGCGATGATGAAGATAAACTGGCGACGCAGAGCAGTGCTTTTTCCGAGGTGCAAAGGGGAGCAACCAATGATCGGTCTCGGTTAAGCTATAGTCGACTGTACGATACTGGTGCGAGAGCTGAAAGACGAACGCTCAGCTCTGCTGGACAGTGTGATGCTAGACCAGACACCACCTCCACCACGTACGACGCAGCCGTCGAACCTATCGGCTGGGAACACCCCAAACAACCCACATGTGGCTCAAGTTGTGGGTGTGTACTGGACGAGATACGTCGAGAACAACGTGGGCGGGGAACAAGTTGTATTGCGGGGGAACTTCATTTACTCCTGGAACAAATGCAATGTTTTCAGACGGTAATTCTCCACAAGTTACAGGGCATCCATAAACCACGAAGTTGCTCTGCCGACACCAGAAGTACATCCTGTTACTAAGCCCTAGCATTGTTAAGCATAATACATCTACGCTCTCCAGCAAAAGGAGGTTGTTGTTGCGCCGGTTGCGCGCCTGGAAGAAGTTCGTGCGCAGCCTGGACTTCGTCATAGCTTCTTCAAAAGGCGAGTTGGAGCAGCTGTCCGAGGGCTACAATCTAGCGATATGGGACTTAGAAATGGCGCTCGAGAACACAGCAAAGAAACTACAAGTAAAATTTCCTATCGCGCTATCATTTCGTATTTGTCGCTCTTCTAAGCGGTGTGCGTTCTGTTAGATGTGCTAACTAATATTAGGGTCTGCGATGAAAGCTCACTGTTATGCTTTGCATGTGATCTAGGAAAGAATGGCCGGGCGCGAAAAGAGTTGGCACTGGCGGGGCAAAGCGCCACCGCTACATCCTACGCAACAACATTGAGGGTATCTCCAGGTCGTCCATACGCAAACTTGCCCGACGCGCTGGGGTTGTTCGGATGTCAGGCTTGGTTTACCACGAGACTCGTGCTGTGCTCAGCGTATTTCTTCGGCACCTCGTCGAGGACGCAGTTGTTTACACCGAACATGCGAACCGAAAGACTGTCACCAAGATGGACGTCCTCTATGCTTTAAAGCGACAGGGTCGGACGCTCTACGGCTTTGAGTAAATCTGACTTCAACTCACATATATATAAACTTCAATACACCTCATTTCAACGCGCCTAATTAGCCACACGAGATTATCATCACAGAGTTATATCTTGAGCTCTACCATAATTTCCAGACGAGCTCCACCCTACTGGCAAATGTATTGAACGAATAAAATATGAGCTTCCATGGTTGAATCTCTCGCGTTCATGTTAAAAATAGAAGACACTTGGACATCGATTCTACTCCAGTTCGCTCTCACTCGATGCGCTGTCACGACTTGAGCCGCTGCTATCATGGGGCGAACCGCCGACTCCGGCGAGATTTGCCACTAGCGCATCACGAATCATGTTCAGGTCGAGTTCGTCTTCACTGCCTTCGTTCTCCTCGTCACCAACGTCCGGTACGATAGCGTCACCAACACCAGACAAATTCAACCATTGGGCAGGTGGAGGAACCATGTCTTCGTCACTGCTGGACTCCGAGTCTCGTAGAATCCCTGGTTGTTGGCGCGGCGTGCACTGCTGCTACTGGAGCGGCTGAGGCTGCGGCTGCGGCGGTGGCTGCGGCGTCGGATACTGCTGCTGCTGGAGCGGCGGAGGCTGCGGCTGTGGCTACGGATGCGGATACAGTTGTTGCGGCACCGGCGGCGGCTGGTGGGCCTGCTGATAGGCCTCTCGTATTCGCTGCATGCGCCGATCGTGATTTCCTCGACGGATATTACGGTCTGCTTGAAATACTTCGTTGTATCTGACAATAATTGCGGCATCAGCGAGGTCCGTCGCATCCATAGCGTCGTTGTACAGTATTTCGTGGTCAGCCAGCTCCGTCACGAGTCGTTCCACTATTTGACTGTGAACGTCATGATGTTCTAGAACCCCGTACAAATTGATCTGCGCCTGCACAAGCTCATCTGCTGCTGCTGCTTCAGCTTCAAATGCACGTAGCCGAGTCCTGATGCGGTCGGTCATAGTAGCCGTCAGCGTTAGCTCTGCACAGCAAACAGCAAAATGCTCTTACCATTTTATCATTTCTCGTTCTTGTTCTCCATCAACTTCTTTGGAAATCTCCACTTGATGTTCTTGTTCTCCTATCAACTTCTTTGGAAATCTCCACTTGATGTATTGGACTTTATCGGAAATCATCCACCAACTGTAGCCACTTGTTTAAGATATCTTATTTGTATTCATCCGCTTAAACTGAACCTCTGATACCGAATAAATAATGGAGGTCTCAAGAAATCAAGAAATCATTGCCCGCCCGCCCATGCAGTTCTGGCCGAATAAGGCCTTGCAGTTGGTTAGACGAGCCGTTGTCTCTTCCCCTTCTCGACGATGGCGGGTGCAGCCGCCACCCGCTCCAGATAGGCTAGTCGCTCTGGCCGACAAAAAGATGCCCAAGAAAATCGATGTCGGGTATGTGAGCTACAGCACATTTGCAGTGAAATGGTTAGATGAATTGGCTGCTGACGAGTGTTTGGTGTTTTGCAGAACGTACCAGTCCAACTTGCAGAAAATTGCCAGCTTCAGCACGGTGGAGGACTTCTGGCGGTGATTTTTGCTGTTGAGTGTTGAAGAGGCTGGGACTAACGAGAGTTTTGCCTTGGCTTGCAGCCACTACATCCACGTGAAGCGTCCGTCGCAGCTGAGCCGCGATGTGAACCTGTACCTGTTCCGTGTCCAGCAGAACCGCCCCCATGTGGGAGGCCTTCCCCAGTGTGGTTGCTCGATCCTCAACATCAAGAAGGAAACCAACGTGCTGGGTAAGATGTGGCAGGACCTGGTCTTCGGCGCCATCGGCGAGGCTTTCGAGGGGCTCGACGTCGTGGTATCGCCATGGCCATACGCTCCAAGGAGGACATACTGTCCGTCTGGATCGCTGACATCTCGGACGACAACACCCGCTTCGCCATCGGGTGCGTTCCGAAATTTGAATTAGTTGATACTACTTTGTTTGACTATCACACATGTGACTAACACGTTTTTTAAATGCATGTATAGTGAGAAGCTGAAGGAGATCCTCACGCTGGACTCGAACACGCTGGAGGAGTACAAGTTCCATAAGAACTCGTCGGTTTACTGAGTCAATTCGGCCGAGAGGAGACATTCCACGCTTTGCGCCTAACCCGAAATTTTTAGCTAAATCTGATAGAAGTGAAATGAGCGCATTGGATTGGGATCTACTGTGCTGAGTGTGTTGATTGATTTATAGATCATTTCTGCTTTTGCATCCCATCCCGCTGGACAAGTTTGTGAGAGGCGACAACACAGAACGGTTCGAGCGATCCAGGCTCGCGGGAAACTTGGTACGAGTTCATTATCTTGTTCTTGCAAGTATGAATTGCTGACTTACCTCTTTTGTGTTAGGAGTTGGTGGAGATGAGGACGATTGTACAAGCGTACGCAGAATATGAACCGCGCTCGAGGAATGTGTATCTGTATCGACCACGTCGTGAATTATCCGAGGTACGATGCATGTTGTATTGCGATCCTTTGTCTTTGTTTAATGACTTGCTTGCAGGATGAATTGCCAATCTGCTCGTGCAGCAGTGGTGGCGGAAACCCGCTTTGCGAGATCGGGTGCGAGAATCGAGCTGTAAGTTTTTTTTATCTCGTAGGAGGCCTATACTAACACGACGCCGAAATGTTGCAAGTAGAGTGTGTGCAGAGACATTGCGGATTGGGCTGCAGCAATCAAAGATTTCAAGACGGTGGTGGTGTTTCGCTGTATTTGGCGGGTTGCGGCGAGAAAGGAATGGGTCTATTTGCAGGTCAGTCGATAGAGGAAGGCGAATTTATTGTCGAGTATACAGGGGAGGTGATCACGTACACAGAGTACTATGAGCGACTAGAGGTAACGGTGCTTGATTGTATTGTGTATCTTGGTATGGGTGTTCTAACCGTGGCTACCGTTTTCTACCATGATTATACATAGGATATGCAAGAAGCTCGGCATTTTTACGGTGTTCAGTTGGACAATGGTGCGATTATTGACTCCGTGCAATACGGGTCCATGGCCAGGTTCGCCAACCACAGCTGCTCGCCGAACAGCAAGCAGGAGCGATGGAGTGTCAACGGGGAAACATGCTGCGGTCTGTTCGCCTTTCAGGCAATTGAGCTCGGCAAAGAGATAACGTTCTGCTATTCGAGTACCACGGCGGAGGAACCGGTTCGTTGTAGTGTAAAGCCGTCTGTTTGAAGAAGTATGGCTATCTTACCACGTATGTATTTCGTTTGCAATCACGAAGTGTCTTTGCGGCTCCAATATGTGCCGAGGTTACATCCCTAAGTATTAGTGGTTGCGTTAACTAATATATGCAAGTCGTGACACCAGCGAGTGAGAGCGAGCTGGAGTAGAATTAATGCCAAGGGCCTTCTATTTTTTGCATGAACGCGAGAGATTCAACCATGCAAGCTCACATTTTATTCGTTCAATACATTTGCCAGCGTCTTGAAGTTATCGTAGAGCTCAAGTTGCTAATATGGTAGAATGCACTAATTTTTCTGGCTAGTTTGCTTGCTGCCCATTGGTTCTCTTCCTTCTGGGGCTTGTGGATTTCTTGCTGCAACGCCACTTGCTTCACGCGAAGATCCTGCACTTCCAGCTCATTTGCTACCAGTTACTTGCTCTTGCTCTGCGACTTGGCCGACTTGACCCTCTTGCAGCTGCGCGCGTACGCCGCCTGATTCACGCGCTGGGCGTACAGTTCCTTGCCTGTATATAGATGCATAATAGGTAGCGTTAGCACACACACAAAGAATAAATACAAACCAGTTAGCAAGTACAGGGCATATACGTACGACGCGCCTGCTTCTCGGCCTTCGCCGCGCGAGCACAGGCAGCTCGATCAGGAGCGGCAGGGGTTGCCGCATCGGTGTCAGAGCTTGGCAGGCTCATCGTGGACTCGGAATCGCTGCTGTCCATCCCGATTACCCCGTCGAAGATCGTTCAAAATACAGGAGATTGCTGCAGGACGCGCGTTCCAAATTCAGTAAATGAGTAAAAGATACACGGATCAGCAGGTTGTGTTGCCAGTGTGTATCTTACCCTGCTTGTGCTCTGTGAGGCACTTGCGGAAGCTCGCGCTGTAGTAGAACAAGATTAGTAAATCGTGTCCACCAAGCACCTCCCGTCACAGCTGCGCGCACCTTTGCTCCTCGCTGTTGCAGCCCATTGCCTTCTCCTGCTTTGCCGGCATCTTATTGCAGTTTGCAGCTTGTCATTATAGAATGCGAGCATAAACTGGGTGGTCCACACATTATTCACTAAAGTTGCCCAAGCTACTTAAGCCGCTAGGTAGTACCGTAGTCAAATAATAAATTTTACCCGAGAAAGGCCCATACAATAAATGACCATTTTAATAACTTGCAGTCGCGGGTTGCGCAAAGATGTACCCCGTCGGCGACACGGTCAACATTCTCCTTAGCGATTCAAACGAATAGAGTTATAAATAATTAAAGGTTCAAACAACCTGAAGTGCATCAAATACTATGTACTGTGTACTCTTATTTATAAGATTTCAAAATACCGGTTAATAAGGCATCAAAGCATCATCATTGTAAAGAGGGCGCAAATGTACGAGGATATATATTAAATAAGCGCGGAAAATGGCATCACCGGTAGAATCTGAAAATAAATGTCAGCTAACACAATTATCTAATTCAAGAGCTATTTAAGAGCTAATTAAAGGGCTAAACTTACGAACTACGCCCCCGGGATGCAACCCGGGTAAGCAATGAACGTTACATACATTTTATTAGTTTCGAGATACAAACTGAATACCGGTACAAACAGTGAGATACCGGTAAAAGGGTCGACAACTAGCGAATGTAGCGTCTGGCGAAAAATCACAACGTATGTTAATGTCACAACGCTGATACCAAATCGATCATATTCTTGCGTGTGGGTGTGGTAACCCGTCACTTGTACTTCGTTAGGACCCAACATATTTTGTCCTAGAAACAAGGACAAAACTGGTGGAAATTTCTCTCGCAAACTGATTTGTCCTAGAAATATTCAAGGGAAACATGACCAGGAGTTTAAGAGCCACTCTGTTTTATCGCGCCGTCTCTTATATTGTGCTTCCCGTCCAAATTTGCCGTTTTTGGCCTATTGGTGGAACCAGAGTCTCAGTCATTTGCGAAAGGCCAAGTCTCGTCCATGTAAAGTACGACACCGTACTTAGTGTGATGACATAGTCAATCGAAGTGCTTTCCAAATTTGGTGGATTGCCTGCGTGATTGATTCAATGAACCGCGCATGGAAATTTTGAGTAGAACGCACAATTAATCACCTTTAAAGATGACCAATAAGTTTTTGTACATAACCGAAAACTCAGGGTTCGTAAGTGTTTTCCGCTTGAGAAAAGCTATTAAACACTCTTATTCGACGGAAGTTTACACGAGCTTTCCGATAATATAAGTTTCACAACCGTAGAAGAAAATTGCCGTCACATTCCCCAAAAATATAGCTCCATGTTGAGGGCTTGAAAATGAAGATAATTTTCTCGGACTACTATATCTCCTCCAATATTTAACATCTCCCGATAAGCAAGGGCTCAAAATGAGCGCAAGACAGGCCTCTTTACGACGGTGCCCTCTGATTCGATTTTAATTAAATGTATATAAGCATCATTTGGTCTCGCGCGGTCTCAATTTATAATTACTCAATACATAGTAGTTTACGAAATAACTTATGAACACACAGCGTCCAAAAGGTGAATGTTGACCCAGTCGGCCTGGGTCAACATTCGTGCAACCAGCACATATAGCTACAGCACTGCAGCATCTCGTGAAAAAGGCACAAGTTCGAAGCTGCTGGATTGGTTTGGGGCTGCTCTTCCTCGTTGTCATGGTCGACGCTAGAACTTTGGTCGACTTCAGTGGTGAAATCTACGCGGCGTGGAAAATACCGACAAAAAGAACGCAGAGAACTCATGGGCGCCGTCAACTGCTGCGCTCAAACTGCCCCTGATGGTGCGTTCCGGCGTTGTAGCTGGTGCTGGATGATACTGAAATGGCTGATCAATTGTGGTGACTGTTGTAGTTGGCACATGGAAGACAGGCAACCGCAAGAGAACTACGAGCAAAGACGAAGCGAGAGCGCTGATGTCCATGTACTACTACGGGCCTTCATTGTCGCTGGACAATGAAGACCACGCTTCGAGCATGGACGGCGGTCTGGGGCTCTTTCCCGAGACGCCACTGTCGGTCTCGCGCGGTCGAGAAGAGTTCGAGGACAAGGCCGTCGTGGCTGTCGCTGAAGGCGATGTCGCTATCGAGGACGGTCCCCAAGAGGAGAAGGATGCCAATTGACGATGATCACCGAGAGCTGTCGCCTGAGGAGCGAGCGCTGCTACCTGCTCCCGACTCCTGCCCTCGTTCTGGTACGCACGGTGCGCTCATGAGCTGAGTTCATTGAACTAGAGGAAGTGGGAATGAAAACTTTGGATGCCAGTACTTGCTACTCTCAGCTCATGGGAATGAAAACTTTGGATGCCAGTACTTGCTACTCTCAGCTCATGAGCGCACCGTGCGTACCAGAACGAGGGCAGGTAGCAGCGCTCGCTCCTCAGGCGACAGCTCTCGATGATCATCGTCAATTGGCATCCTTCTCCTCTTGGGGACCGTCCTCGATAGCGACTGCTACGCTGTAATCGTTTCGTACAGGTATCAACTTGCGCCGGCTGTCCCCGACCTTCGGCAGCAGTACGTCTCATTCATCGCCACTGCGTCGCACTCAGTCCTTGCATGGAGCAGCATGAAGTGCCAGTACTTTCCTGGTTCGGCTGACTATTCGTATTGGCTTGCTTGTGATCTGCTCCAGCCCCACTTCGTCTCGAAGACTACCTTTGCACGTGCATATACTGCCCGCGCGCCATGCCGATCCAGCGCGCCTTAGAGTTGTACGGATTTGCTCTCGACCACCCGCAGAGTGACGCGCTACTGTGCCAACTACGACGAGAAGATGCAGGAGGAGCTCGGCTTCGACGAGGACCAGACGTTCCGCCTGCTCATCACCTCGCACTTTCAACGCGAGTAGATCGATACAATACCACAATATGTACCGGCCCATACAAATAAAGGGTCCCATGTTGCACCGGTAGTGTACCGGTATGTACTGGTGATACCGGCCCGTGGAATTAATCCTCGTTGGGCTTTCTATTTAGAACTTCGTTCTTCCTATCTCAGTAAAAGGCTACTAAACTGGCAGTGGCGTCAATCCGATGCGGCGCACCTTCGGTCATAGAGACACCGCAAACCCGCATCAATCTATATGTGAAAAATCACAAAATCGTACCGGATCTCCTCTTTCCGTTGGCACAAGAAACTCCTCAATCCGATCATTTCTCTCAAAGTTATCAGCACCTTTGTGCTGATCGTTCCCGAGGCCACTAAACTGACCATTTGCCTTATCATACAAAATGCCGTTCTCGCTGAAGATGGTGTCCGAATCACCTCCCGCATTTTACCGCGGAATTAGGATAAATATCCAGAGCTTTCCGGGCGAAGCACGGCATTAGTTAGATGTTCCCCAGCATCCAGTGGAGGTACCAGTGGAGGTACCAGTGGAGGTACATGTACAGTGCTGGCGGATAGTATACTGCCACCCCGATTTTTTGCTTTATTTTATCAATACGAGGCGTTTAACAACGCGCTTTTGCCCAATCGAAAGAGCTCTCCAATACGAAGGAAACGCCACTCGATTCAGGTCACTCCGGTTCTTGCTCACTTCGCAAACACTAAAAACGCCCCCTCGTCTGGCAGTGCTGGTGGTTAGTATACTGCCGGTGCGTAATTTACTGCTATAGATGCGTTGCTTTCGCATGCGCGTCTAACACTGCGATCAGCGATTCAATGTGCATCTGCTAATATAATGTTTGTCATGTATTGGTGTTAGCAGCATGCCCAGAGGTACCAAACTTACCCTTGAAGAGCAGCACCGGATAACGGCCTTCTCTGAGGCTGGACTGAGCGAAAGAGCTATAGCTAAGCGTGTGCAGCGTTCCAGACCCGCTGTGCACGCCTTCCTGTCCGATCCAGAGGGCTACACCAAGTCTAAACGGCCGGGAAGACCCAAAAGCTCACGCCGAAGGCACGTCGCCGGCTGCTTCGTGAAGCTTCGAAGGGTCAACTCAGCTCTGCGGAGCTCAAAATGGCGCTGGAGCTACCTGTAAGTGCACGGCGCATACGTGAAATCCTTCAGGCAGATCCTAACATGAAGTACGAGAAGCGTAAAGCTTCGCCTGTGTTGACTAAGAAGCACAAGGAGGCTCGTCTCAAGTGGGCCCGAGACAAGGTGACCTGGGACGTGGGAAAATGGGGAAACTGCGTCTTTTCAGACGAAAAGAAGTTCAATCTGGACGGACCAGACTGTATGCAGTACTATTGGCACGATTTGCGCCGCGAACCCCAGATCTACTCCACTCGCCAAAGTGGCGGAGGAAGTGTTATGGTTTGGGCTGCATTTTGTGCTAGCGGTAAGTCGGAACTGGTGATTTTAGAGGGAAATCAAAACAGTGAGCGGTACATCCATACTCTCTCAGAGTATTTGTTGCCGTTCATTGACCTCGTGTACGGCCGGGAGTGTATCTTTCAGCAGGACAACGCCTCTATCCATACTTCAGCGGTCACGAAAGAGTTCCTGGAGGAGGAAAACGTGGACGTGATGGACTGGCCAGCCAAGTCGCCCGACCTGAACCCCATAGAGAATATGTGGGGGTTCTGGCCCGTGCTGTCTACGCTCACGGACGACAATTTCAGACGCGTGAAGACCTCATCAAGACTATCAAGGCATCGTGGGCTGCGATCGGGCAGGACCTCATCACAAAACTGGTTGAGTCCATGCCAAAGCGGTGCATCGCTACACTGGAGCTCCATGGGGCTAAGACCAAGTACTGAGTGCAATTCAAGCGTCGAACAACCAGTAGAAGTCGTGTTAGCCGAACTGGCAGTATTGTAATCGCCAGATACCTCAACTTCAACTTCAACCTTTTTACGGTTGCTTCACGAGTTCGTGTCAGAATGACCTGAATCGAGTGGCGTTTCCTTCGTATTGGAGAGCTCTTTCGATTGGGCAAAAGCGCGTTGTTAAACGCCTCGTATTGGATAAAATAAAGCAAAAAATCGGGGTGGCAGTATACTATCCGCCAGCACTGTATGTACGTAACGTTACCGTAATATCCACTGGAGCACATCTTCCACGGTACCACGTTCTGAAAAACCCACAATTTTGGAAATTTGCGCAGTGTTGCAGCGGTTCGCAACGAGGTTCAGGGTCATGGTCTTCATATTACCTTACTAAGTACGACATTAATAACCCTAAAAATAACAACGATGGGTGGGTGGGTCGTAAATAAATTCCAAGCCCCATTTATTACTAAAAACCATTTTGAGAGCGCTGGACTCTGCACATTTACCTTTGGTTCCACGAACAGGCCATGTCAAAACGTGCTTCCGGTCACGCTCCACGAACCCAGTGGAGGCACTACCGTATCCACACACGGAGTAACAATCCAGCACGTACACCTTTCCTGCAAGATCATCACCGGATGTCTTCACCGGTTCATTCCGCAATCATCCGCCCAGTGAAGAGGCAAAATGCCTGGAGTTGTCTATACAGCAGCACTGCAGGGTTTGGAGGTAGTTCCAGGTGGGTCCGTGCTCAGCAGTCTCATCGGTGGGCTGTTCGATGAGATCGATCGACAGAAGGCGCTCAGGGACAAGCTCGAGACCCTGCGCCATTGCCTCCCGGAGAGGCTGGCCAAGCTCGAGCAATGCGTTGGCCACGAGGAGCTGGTCGAGAAAATCGTCGCACAAGTCGAGGCCTTCAACGTATTCGTCCAAGGCTGCGAACTAAGCAGAATATTGTGTTTCAAGCGAGCGAACCGCAAGGAGTTCGAGGTCAAGCTCGAGATATTCACAACCGAAATGAAGGAGCTAAAGGACCTCGTGCCAGTTCGCACCCTTGACCTCACGGCGCAGACCAACCAGACATCCAATGAAACGCTCGGTAACGTCAAGGAGGTGGACAGGAAGGTAGGCGAGTTGGCCGACGGGTTCAACAGCGTCTTGCCCATGCTCGAGGCGCGGCTTACCGACAGCCCGCACGGTTCTGAGACATTGTCGGCGAGTGAGTTTGGCGAGCAGCTCCAAGCCACTCTCGATAAACTTCGTGGCGGCAGCGACGTAGAGGAGGCACAGAAGGCATTGGTACGCATCGCACTGGAGTTGGTGCGAGAAGACAATAATGAGCTCCGGACGGTCGGTGTGAGGACCCTGGACGAGTTGGTAGCACACCCAAACGCCAGGAACTCCGTCATGGCCAACCCATCGACCGTGCCAACGCTCATTAACCTGCACCAAGTAGACACAAAAAGGCGCAATGGCTGCTCGAGCGCTTGGTGGAGAGGGCAGCACCCTTCTTCGAGCAGTTGGAGCTTCTGTCCCGAATTCCAAAGTACCTCCCCACGATAGCTGCCACCGGGCTCGCGCCTTGGATCGTCGAGAGCGCGAAACCGATGTTCGTCACGCAGGGCAGGCTTCATAAACGGATCGGCGACGAGAATGCCCTTCGAATCTTGCTCGTGATGGCCAAGTGCGACGAGTGCAAGCCCGCTATCGCCGAGGCCGGGGGCATCTCTGCGTTGGTTGACACGTACCCGCTTCTCACGATGTCGGCCTATGAAGTCCACGAGCTACCCCTAGTCATCGACGTGATCAGCGCACTGGTGGGCCTAGCGGAGGATGCTACGTGTCGAGCGCAGTTCGCGCGAGCCCACGGCGAATGGCCGCTACTGCACTTCGTCTACCGGTGCGCCACCATCCCGCCCCGCAAGTACAAGGGGGACTATCCCGAGTGTGGCATCCAGGACGAAATTGACGAGATGGGCAATGAGCGCGACACCGAGCCCATGGCCTTCGATCGACGGAGTGTCCAGGAAGACACATCCAAAGCGGGACACGCGCTGTGGGAATTAACGACGCAGGACGACGGCTGGAAGCGCCGCGTGTTGTACCTGGGCGCTTCGAACTGGCAGAGTCTGCATGATTTCGGCGACGGGGACATGAAGGACGTCGACTGTGCTGTCGTGGAGAGCCTCGAGAAGCGACCGAGAATTGACGCCATCTTGGGGTGGTTGTGCATGGCCTTATATATCGAGAAGAGGCGCAACGACTACCGGTACATGTATTCGGGATGCCGAGGAGCATTCTGGAGCTTTCCGATCGTTTGAGTCTGCTGATGGACGACGCGACGAGTTTTACCGTGGCCGAGTGGTGCTTTGGAGAGCTGCGTCGTAGTAAGGATGAGTTGCGGTGGTTCGGCCCCTGTCAGTTCAGAAACAGCTTCGCAGGGACATCATGGTCTGAGCTGCTGTCCCAGTCTGAAGACAAGCTCACTAGCAGCATCTCGAGCTACCCTGCGCTCCCCACGTGCAAAAACCTGCGTGTGTGCTGGAAAAAAATTCTTCTCGAGGCGAACAAGAGCGACCGCAAGGACAGGTCGCTCAGCGTACTGTGGGTATGCGGTGACCTTGTGAAATCTCTGGGGCCGAGTGACCTTAAACATCTGGAGGAGGTCTGCGAGGAGGCGGTGGCGAGCGGACGAGTTGACGACGTCTTTTGGGCGGTCTGCTTGCTCTTGAGCCCAAATTCCTCGTGTGCGCCAGCTATGGTATCGCGGATGCTAGCGCTGGCCATGACGGGCGTGGAGCTGCTCCTCAAGAGCGCTGATTGGGACAAGTTCGTCTTCTTGGCCAAGTACATGCTGTTGTGGGAGGCCGTGCACAAGCAGGGCCCGTGCTCCGCCCCGTTCCTGGTGACGTGCTTCGTGCGACTTCGTGACGAGAGAGAGAGTGGCTCGACGACGACTCGTACTTTCAGACGAAGAGCTGTAAGAAGTTAAAGAAGGCGATGAAGAAATGCCTCCGGTGGCTGGGGCAGTTGTGGCCGGAATACAAGACGCAGATCGTGAAGGAAGGCGGCGCGGCCACCTTGCAGGCGATGCTTGACTGCACCAAAGTGGACGACAAGTACAAACGCGATATCCGGCAGGAGTTGCAAGCAATTGCCACCGAACGAGGGAGCAGCCTGACTGCAGATGCCGCGGCGCCGTGACGGTCGCGATGGCCAAAACGTGTAACCGGACGGCATTGCGGACGTACGTAAATGTATATCGAAAGGTATGTAAGGTGTAGTGGGGGGACACTTTTGAGCCCCCCGCACTTACTACCGGTACGTAGTATTTGATTCCAAAAATGACAATACAATTATTGCCTCAAATAGAAGCTCCCAATTCCAAATTAGAAATCCACCACTTAGAAAGGCAAGGATGGAGCTCTTCCTGGCCTTCCTGTTCTTCCTGGCGCCTCCATCCCCGTCCTTTGCGTCCCCCTCCGCCGTCTCCGTCGTGGATCTGCGTCCAGAGTGGCCCTTGCACTCCCAGCACGTGTTGTATGGCGTCCCCCAGGTCTTCCGCGTGTTGGAGCTCCAACCTGTCACCACCTACGACATCAAAGTGTCGTATCCAGCCACTCAGCCGTCGCTCTTCTCGCTGCAGGTGGAGAGGGTGCTGCTGCCACTGCCTGTGGCCGGGCCCGCCAATTTTGACGTTAATAACGTAAATATTGCGGGAATATCATGAAAATTCGCCGGAGGGTGTTGAACACGGCCAAGCTTCGGCTGCACCCGCACGAGATGGAGACGCACCATTCGGTGCGGTGCCGTCTCGAACCTTCGGGAGGGGCCATGGAAGTGGAATTTTCACTCTTGGCGGAAGTTGAGGGGGTCCGAAGACCCGACTCGGAATTGGACCCGAGTGAGTGCGTGTTCGACATTGTGGTGGAGGAGGTTCTGGTGGGGGCTTTTCCCAGACAGACGTTGGTGCTGATCGGGTGGCTCGTGCTGCTGCTGGTGGTGGCTATGAAATGGGTTCGGCCATATTTGAACAAGAAAATTGCAGGAGGACCGAGTTGGGCTGGAGGAGACCAAGGAGTCGTAGGATGGTTGCAACGATGAATTTGGTTGGAGATGCTGTGAGAGATTTGTCGGCTAAATTAATTGGTCTATTGGCCTGGACAGTCTCGTTGCGCACTACGCTAGCCGCAGACATTTTCCAAACTGGGTCTTGAACGGCGTTAGCTTTCTCAGCTCGGTTTCTATCGTTTTACGATACCTCGTGGGGAAAGCTCAAGTATGGCCTCGAGAAAACCAGCTTGCAGGTGCTCCGTTCCCTGCAGCACTTTGAAGCACCAGCCACCGGTGCTAAGAGTAGAAAGTGCGCTGATGGCAATGACATATCTCCATGGTTGCCGGACACGACTGCGAACACCAGATTATCATCGCTGCCATCACGCGTTTCAATGACCTAGAATTTGATCTTCGAAAATGCAAGACAACAAAACTAGACGTCGTAGCTGCATTTCGTTTACGAACCAGCTTGAGCTGAAACTCCTGGGAAACTAAAGTGTTCGTTGGTCATCAGCTTGCCCACTCACTTGTACTTCGCTCCACGCCAGCGACAACCTGAAGTACTTCACAGTCATGAAAGTCGGGTAAAACCTTGCGCCTCGGTCCTCTTCGCATTTGCAACATCCTCGTCCGCTCAAGACAACAGTTCGACCAAGAGATCAAGACCTCGTTACCAATCCACGACTCCACATTTTGCTAAAGGGCAAGTACAAGAGCTGTTTCTGTAGGGAAAGCTGCTTGTCGGAGATGGCAGATAGTTCGAGGGTCTTAAACTTATGATGAAGTCGTTAAGGTTCGGGCAGGTGGCAATGCATTGGAATAACCTGAAGGATGATATTACTGTAGGCGTTGTCTGCACAGATGTCACGGATGACAAATGTGCCATCTGAAAGGATCTGCTGGAGGACGTGCAGCTCACGTACCGGATATAGTCGGGTGGTGGCATGGGGTGACCCCAATTCACGGTAGGAGAGCACCGTAGCGCTTGCTCACATTTCGTCTTCGTGACGAGTGGAACGCTGCGACTCACAAAGCGTATTTGGTGTTCACCATGGATTTCGTGTGCAATTTCGGACGCAGCGTTGATGTGGATGGAGACGAGTGGATTGACCTCGGCCTCCCGTCTGCTCCACTCGAAATGGAGGAGCCTGTACAGGTTAACACGAGGCACGAGGTCAAGCTGAGAGACGGCAATAACACGGGAGTGACCGCCAAGGTGCAGACGACTGCGATTAGTGAACGTCCAGCGATCCCGGAGCCCAATACGGAGCCGGAACCTGAACAACCAGACACCGACACCAAGACTAGAGAGCTACAGAAGAAAAGCGCCAAAGTGACCGAGTCGCACAAGCCGCAACTTGGAGCTTCTTCACCCATGATAAAGGCGGCGAAGTCGAAAGAGGTGAGTCTTCGGTCTCGCTTCATAAGTAAATGCCTTACTGACTACTAATCTTCTTGAATGAATAGGCGTTGATGGCGTTCTACCTGGGCCGCGCCAAGCAAATGGAGGCCAAACACAAGACGATAGTGGTCTCGAAACCACCGCATTCAGAGCGCTCGCTACCAATCGGGCTTTAGAACGACCACATCCGACTCATGCGGGGTGGAATAGATGCTTTGATTCCATTGCTTGACTTCCAGTATACTGTATTTTGTGTGCTAAGACATCCACGCGGTTCGCTGGCGGTCATCGACGCTGCCTAGCAGACTTACCGCTTGGCCGTTCATTACTCGTATTACTCCCGGCTTGGGCTTGGGGAACTCGCGGAGATACTTTGCCGATTCACTTTTCATCGAAGCTCTCGGTGCTGCTGAGGTTGCTCTCATTCGGCTTGAACTTGGCGTGTGGCCTCCGGTGATGGCTCTCAGTGCTGTTGTAGGTCGAGGTTTGAGACTTCCCTGCGATGTATTGGAACTGAGACTGCGATTGCTTCCCTCACTGTCTTTGCCGCTGGAATTCAGTGAGCCGCCTGCTATGCCACTGGACGCTGTCGGTCGAACCCGAAGAGAAGGTGTTGATAATGACAACGAGAGGTGCTGGAAGAACACAGGAGTCAATACCTATGGGGTAATAGATAATGATCTCAGCCACTTACTGTTCGTGGAATCGCCAGTGCGGATGTGGCAATTGGTGAGAGTTGAGGGATCGGAATGGGCTCGGGCGGAACCTCTTCGTAGTCTCGAAGTGAAGTTCCGACAGTGGGGAGGACGAATGATGGCCAAACAGCGGTGACCCCAGACACAAGGATCGTGGTGACAGCAGATCTCGTTCTGATGGTGAGTTTAGCAATGCGTCAGTGGCCAACCGCTGCTGAAGCTGTACACAAGCCGCAAATGAGTTAGTTTCGACGTGTTTTAGCAGCTCAAGAAGCAGGGTTTACGTACGTCGAAGCGCTTGCGAGACATTGTGGTTTCGACCAACTCGGGGCCTTCGACGACATTCTCTCCTGCTGCAAAACGACCCCCGAGGCCACGTTTATGGTAGCGGACAGCGTCGCTGCACTGAACTCGGATCCATCAGCAATAAACGTTCGGCTAGTGGCGCTCCCAGCTTCCGGTTCATTGCGCCAAATGCTTCGGCTGCTACTCCATCCGTTGACAGCGTTCATACCCGACAACGACTCTGTCGAAGACGGTTTGCGCGTCAATTTGCGCGAAAGGGAGTCCGAGAGCAAGGTGGATTTGCGCTGTTGAATAGCGAGATCGCTGCCGTTTGCTGACTGCGATCGGCGCTTCGATTGGCGCTGTGGGTTCTCTGCGATGCTGTGGATGGCCGTTGACATGGGCCGGAGAGTTCGTACCGGTGAATTCAAAGCGCTCGACGCTCGACGACTCGTTCGTCTTGTGAGTGCAGCACTCTCCGCGTCCTCGTCGACCTCTTGGCTAGTGTCGACGATGGCTGAAAAGCTGTCGACGTTGGTTTTCGTGCGGATGGGCGTTGCTGCGAGCGCTGCGACCACATTAGGAGCAGGGGCCTCGAACACCCCGACGTCCATTGAAACACGACTCTCCTGCACCGCAAAAGCTCGCGCGAAAGTCACGTACTTGGCGAATCCGGGCTTGCGGGTGGACGCCTCGAGGGTTTTCAAGCACTTGTCACGCCATTCCTTGACCTCCTACAAACGAAATGGTCTTAAGAACGACAGCCACGAAACCTAAAAAGTCAGGGTGTACGCACCGGTTTTTCTTCTTCAGGGTCTCCGCCGATCGTCTGGACGGCAGGAGAGACGACCGTACTTGAACTACCCAGTTCAGCTGATCAACATAGCGTTAGTTTTCAAAAGTGTCACCATAAAAACACAAAACAATTCACTTACATTTGCTTTTCCTCCGTCTTCGCGAAGAGGTAGAGACCCCCGCTCGAGGTCGCACTTTGTCCGAGTTGCTCCCCACCCGCGAAGCTGGAGACGAAGGGGTCTTGATCGGTAGGGCACCTGTGGTGGAAGTTGGCTTGTCAGGACTTTTGCACGGAACGCTGCGGACTGCGTGCCGGTCTTTCGGTTCGGCTTCCGGCCTGCCTTCCGGTCGGAACCGGTCGCGACCGAGGGCTTTTCGGCCTGGACGAGCGCTGCAAAGACCGTCTCCAGGACGTTGTCTCGCAATTGGGACGTCACATCTCGCACAGCTTCGGCACTGAGACGGTGCTGCCGGTACAAGGCGTTGGTCTCCGAGAGCAAAAACTCGACGCAGCTGATGGCTACAGCTTCGCTCTCGTCCTCATCCACGGTCGCCAATTGCAAAAGCCATCGATCGACGGCCACAATCTCCATCAAGAAGGCAGAGAACGAGTCTTCGTGGATGAACGCTAGGTTGTTTGCCTATTTTCAGGCCATTTGCGCAACTACCCGTAAAAATAGTGGAGACTTTGCTTTGAGTTTGCGCGCAAATGGGAATGATGCTAGTCAGTGGATGGCCATCTGTCAAGTGAGTGTCGATCTTGACATGTTGAAGTTGGCGGACCATTTTTGCGCAAAAGCCAGAACGCAGGTGTGCAAAAAGCATCTTGTTTTTGGTGTGCGCCACATAATTTCGCGTTGAAGAAGTACAGTAGCCGGAGGAATCGACACTTGAAAGGGTGTTGGGCGTGTTTGACTTGGTTTTGTATGCCCGAAAGAACAACACGGCGAAATCCGAAACGGGCGATGAAGGCCAAGAAGCAGCAGCGCAAATCGGCAGCCGCAACGATGCAGGACGTCGCGCAACCCAAAGCCAGGCCTAAACGCGCCAAGAAGGCCGCCGCAAAAGAGAGGGGGAATTTGCGCCAAGCGCGAAAGCCGCAAAGTTCAAACAGGAGCAACATGTGGGCATGACTCTTCATCCACGTTTTTTTGCGTATGGCCTCAAACCTTAATTTGCGCAAATTCTTATTTGTGTTTTGTGCAGCTGCAAATTGACACAAAAGCGCGCGCAGATGGCAAGACTGAAGACGACAAAGGGTCGCACCGCCTTCGAGTGCCAACAAGAAGCGGCGACGACGCTCGGCGTTCGAGATCGACCGCAAATTCACCTGCCAAGTCGAGGGCTGTCTGAAGGTCCGAACTTTTTCGCGCAAATACAAAATGGGTACTTTTTTGTGATTCTAACCAGGCCTCTAATTGCCTCTTATTTCGCTAGGCTTATGGCACCGAGAGCTCGCTGACGCACCACCAGAAGCTGAAACACCCCGACAAATTGCCGGAAGAAGCACAAGAAGACCAGGTGCAGAATGGAGGCTTTTCGCGTTTTGCGCAAAACTAGTTCTGACATTTTTGCGCTAAAACGTTTGCAGGTTGGTGCGTTCTTGTTGCCGTTGCACACTCGCAACGTGACAATTCGCCCAGCCACTCCGTTGGTCACCTTTGCTTCGGATCCGAACATGCTGAAGAGCCAAAGCTCGGAGGATCTGGTGTCGACGGATATCGTTCCTCCTTCGGCCAAAGCGCAGCGGTGCAACGCGCGATTTCGCTCCAATTCGCTTCCAGTTGCAAGCGCAACAGGTGAAGTTGAAACGGTTGACACCACCCCGCACTCCAACCCGATAGGGGCCAAAACGCCCAAAGTTCGCGCGAAAACGCCGCGCAAACCGCGTCGAGCTGCCACGCCACATCCGAAGAAGGCCGCAACTGCAGCTCGAAACGCGCTAAGCCGCTCGAGATCCGAGTCTTTGACGGAGTTGCAACCGCTCGAAGAGTGCAAACCCCCACCGAACCACGAGGCGATTTTGCCATTGAGTAGCAGCAGTTCCGGTGGTCCACCGTTGTTCGAGTGGCCTCCATCGCCCCTTTCAGCTGCGGGGCACCACTCGACGTCGCTTTCGAGCGATGAGCAGGCGATCGACAGCGACATTTTATCGGTTCTTGCCAACTGCGACGCCGGAGAGACGATCGGACCAGCCGCAGTGCTGGGCTTTGGCCCTTCGTACCCGTCCACAAGTGCGAGTTTCGTCCAGAAGGACGACGCCGAGATGCTGCCGGTGGGGCTGGAGTGTTTCAAAATCGCCGAACATTCGACTCTGCCGACGCAAGTTCACGACTTCCCCATGAACGAACCGGAGGCCGAGCTGGGCCTGAACGCGTTCGCCACGCTGGGTGACGACTGGGCCAACGCCTTGCACTTGTCGACGCATCTGGAGAAAATGTCCGTGGCGTCTCCAGCGCATCACCTGGAGACGGCATTTGCAGCTCCACAAGACAGTCAACGGGTAGTGGGAGACTGCGCTCTGCCTCCGATCCGTCGTATGCTGCAACGCCAATGATGTTTGGCCTGACTCACGTGTCACCCGCCCAGTCAGTTGGAAACGCTTTGTCTGGGCAGATAACCCCGAACGCAGCCACTTTCCAGTCGTGGGGATGCAACTACTGGTAGCACTCTCGAACCGGGTAAGGTGGGGGACGCTCCTCCTCCCCGGCAAATGTTTTGGATGCCAAACGAGGCGAATGTTGCGACTGTGGCCAACTCGCCGCCGTCCTCACAAGCTCTGGATGAACTGCTCCAGAATGACGACACCCTCGAGTGGAAAACCTCCAGTACATTGGAGGGAAACGCTGAGTTCGACTATGGACTGGGCGATGCGACCATGACGTCCGCTCTGCTTTGACGGCTGAAAATCATGTCGTGTACCGTGTTTTGCATGTTGTATATATTATCTGGTGATGTTTGTACTGTGCTCGATCGAGGAAGACCATAAAAATAAACTGCACGTCCTTCGTGTGATATTGTGGTGCATTTTACTAACGTTTTGTGATTTTTTGTTTTGTTTTTACAGTTAGCTCCAAGTGTCTCCTGAGGCTCAAGAGTTGGCGTCGTTTGGTGTTTTTGCAGCCCAAGTTGCAGTTTTTGCGCAAATGGCAACTCCGGATGATGGCAGCGGTGCAACTGAGAGCCCTCGGGCTCCGGTACAGAAGCGTTTGCACGATGGTTTCCGAGCAGACCGGCGTTATTTGGCCAAGATGGTGGGAGGAGCCCAAGACGAGCGCGCAGACCGGGTTGAAGCGGTGCTGGAGCTGAAATCCGACCTGGACACGTCTTTGCGCGACTCGGAGCGCAAAGTTCGGCGCTTCGCGCTGCAAAACGGGCCGAGGACGAGTTGCACGCGCGAACGCACCAAAGTCTGGTGGAGCAGGGCAAAACCCGTACGAGGTGGCAAGACGCAAACTCGTGAAGCGGGAAGCGAGGAAGGAGCGCGGAAAAATCGATCGCAACATCCAAGAGCGCGAAGCAAAACTTTTAGCGCGATTGGCAGCGGAGAAGAAGCTGCAAAAGCGCCGTGAAAAAGTCGAGGCCGCAAACCGTAAATTTGCGCGCAAATACCAGCGCGAAATGGGCCGCTCCGCGCAAGAAGAGCGCACGACCGCCTATTTGCAGTCGCGCACGGGCAAAGAAGCGCTGGACCCGACGGGGAAATTAATTCGCGTGTACCCGTCCCAGGAGACGACGCTCCAAGACCGCAGCTTCGGGCTGGGACGGAGTGCGGTGCAAAGTCCCGAGCACCGACGACGAGTTGTTGCAAAAGTTAGCGCAAAAGCGACTCACAATGGTGCAAAACCCATTGCCATGCTGCTGCCTCGAAGACGAACAAATTCCCAGCAAGAAGCCGAGGAAAATGACGATGTTTCGAGCCGTTCCGGTCGATATGACGGTGAAAAGCAGCAGTTTGAGCTCAAACGCAGTGAAAAAGTGGCCATTCCTCCGCTTCCAGGGGTGCGACCGGGTCGAGAGCTGCGTGAATTAAACCACTCACTGCTGACGACAGGGAGTGACCTGAAGCTGCCACCGATTGCGAGTCGGTCTCTGGATTCTCGGCAAGAAGACGAAGCGAACCAGACTGCAGACGCTGTGAAGAGCAAAAAGGTTAAAGGTCGGAGTGTACTGGAGGAGAGACAATTGATGAGAGCTCGACGACAGCAGAAGGACGCTCTCTTCGCACAGGAACAAGTTGTGTGGGGCAAAACGTTCACGGGCAACGCGTTCCTGGCCAACCCGCAACTGTTGTGGTTCAAGGACTTTGACGTGGGTCGACCGCTCATGCTGAGCTTCACACTCACGAACGTATCGAACACGTTCAACCAGTTCCGACTGCTGCCCATGGAGGAGGCGGTGGTGGAGCTCTTCGATCTCGTGTACGAGAAACCGGGTCGCATGTCTGCTGGCATGAGCTGCTCGTTGCGAATGACGTTCACGGGGACGGAAGGACGGGATTTGGACACGACACTCGCAGTTGCAGCGCCCACGGGGTCTTCCAAGTGCCAGTTCGCTGTACGTGCAAGAAGGCAGTTCCCGTGCTAGCTCAGAGGGAAATTAGGTTTCCCGAAGTGGTTGCTGGGGAGCGGACGACGGTCGCGTTGATTCTGGGCAATGAAGGGGCTCTACCCCTGGCGTATCGAGTGCGAAGGTGTCCACCTGCTCACGTTACACAACTACCAGAGGTTGTTGACGTTCCAGAAGCGTTTGAAAGTGACGAAGGAGGTGACGTTTTGAATGGTGCGAGCGAAAACAACGTTGAGCATGGCGAACCTACCAGTGGCGACAATGTCGATGAAAACCCACAAGAGGACAATACAGAGCTCAATACTGAAGAAGCTGCTGGAAATGTCACTGAAGGGGACCAGGAAGAGCCGACAGCCTCTCGCTCCGTGTCCCGAACGACAAGTGCAGCCTCGAAAACCTCCACTAGAAGTAGAATTTTTCAAGAAACGGTGAGAGAAGAAGAGGACGAAGATGCCCGAGATCCACCAAAGCCAGAAGAGCAAGCACTGGTTGAGCACGTGCTGGAAAGGATGCAATTTCAAGCTGATGGAGCGGATGAACCGGTTCGCTTTACCAAGCGCGGAACTGTGCAGCCGTATTCGAGCAGCTCCGTTTCCTTCACGTTTGCTCCTGCTGCTGCGATGAAGCTGGAGAACGAGCAGTTCCTCCTTGAGTTCCCCACTGCATCGTCCTCTGGGATCTCATCGCCAGATCTCCGTCGACTAGCAACGATCCCAGTTCTCGTGTCAGGGACAGCGTCGCAAGTCCCGATCTTTGTGGCTCAGTCCCGACTCAACTTCCGCTGTTGCGCTTACGGGAAACTGTACCGACACCAGCTCGTAGTGTGCAACCGGGGCAAAGTCGCTCTCAAGATCCACGTGCAAGTACCGAAATGTCTGGCTGGGTACGTCGAGTTCAACCCGAGCTTTGGCTTTGTGCAGAATGCAGAGGGCAAATTCGGTCCAAGTCAAGTTTCGACCCGAAGCGAAAATGTGGAAACGGCTCGAGCGTGCAGGGTTCGGATCACGGGCGTTGGGCATGTTGGCCGTCCCAGTCCCAGTCGTGGTGCCCGACCAAGTCGTCCCTGTCTTCTTCTTGCTCACCGCGAGACTCACGCCTACAACGCTGCAAGTCCAAGTTGCGTTGGATATGAAAACGGAAAATTCCGATGGAGAGCTGCACTTTGGTGCGTGCTGTGTAGGACACAGCGTGGGTCATGAACTGACGGTGGTAAACGCTGCTCGAGTGCCTCAGCGAATCGGAATCACCAAACTGCCGAAAGACGTGACAGTCGCAGATTGTTCAGCGGGAGTGGGCGTGATTTTACTGTCTGGAGAGGCCAGAACCTTGACTATCGTGTACGAACCAAGTTTCCCTGGTGTATTGAAAGCTGCTGGCCCGGCAGGACGAGCGAAGCCAATGCTGACGCTGTGGTCTTCGACTTTTCATCAAGAGTACTCAATCCCATGCTCCGGCAGCGGTGTGGCTAGTGATATTTCGTTCTCCCATACGGCTGTACGGCTTGGTGCTACGTCAGTTGGGCAAACGCAGACTTGTGATCTGAAACTTACGAACCAGTCGGATCGGCGTAC
Organism: Phytophthora syringae; assembly: GCA_012656105.1. Lineage (NCBI taxonomy): Eukaryota > Oomycota > Peronosporomycetes > Peronosporales > Peronosporaceae > Phytophthora > Phytophthora syringae. The sequence goes on from JAAKBD010000101.1 coordinate 34,314, forward strand.
CCATCTCGTTGAGCTACGGCTACCACCAGAAGCCGTTCCGTTCCTGCGAATAACCCCGCTTGTGGTACGACTGGAACCGCAGGAGACTGTACGCCTTGAAGTTGACTTTGAACCGACAGAGGAGATTTTCAAGTTTGAGGACAACTGCTACGTCGAAGGAAAGACGCCTGGAAGTGCAAAGTTGGGTAGTGAAGAGGCTGGTTTCGAGTCCAGCGCGCCCTCAGGACGAAGTTTGCAGGGTGAAGTGAGCCCTGCGCTGGATGGAGAAGCTCTTGAAGATGATTCCGACGAGGGCGAAGCTAAACCATCGCCCAGACTTGGTAGTGAACCTCGCAGTTGTCACCACAAGTGGACCGTTCTCTGCTTTCATCAGCGTGAAGATGGAACTGAAAAGCGACCTACCAAGACCGAGGAACCAACGCCATTACAAGCTTTGGAGATACGAACAACGGTGGTGGAGCCCTTTTTGATTCCGTCGACGAATATCTTGGATTTCGGACAAGTTGCAATCGGCCAGACACTTTCTCAGGAGCTCTCGCTGGAGACCTCTCTAGAGGCAACTGGAAATGTCAAGTTACGCGCTCAGCCCCTCCACATCTTAGGAGCGTATCGTCTAATTGGTGCTTTGCGTGAGGTACCAGCAAACTCTAACAGGAAGAAGCGTGTGCTTCGTGTGGAATTCGAGCCGCGTTCCCCGCTAAAGTATGAAGACGAGTTGGAGCTGTCTGCACTAGGAGTGAAGATCCGAGTTCGGCTGCGAGGTGAAGGGATTAATCCTAGTTTATCTCTCAGCCCGGCAGACGGGAAGTTGGATTTCCAGGATGTTTTGGCTCGCACTCGCAACGTGCGTGAAGTGGTGCTAACCAACGGTAGCGCCTTCCCGCTGGCCTTCTCTTTTGTCCCTCTCGAAGCAACTTCTGGGGTGAAGAAGGAAAACTTCATGACAACGTCGACAGGACTGCCGGTGTTCACGTTTTCTCCGACCGATGCTGTTATCCCCGAGAACGGATCTGTAAGCGTTCAAGTTGCGTTCCAGCCAGATCACCAAAGACCGGAGCATTACGCGCAACAATTCCGTATCAAGGTGCCGAACGAAAGTGAACAGCACATTGTCAGCGTTTCTGGCCGCTGCTGGGAGAACCAACTGTACGTGTTTGCACCCACAGCGGAGTTTTCACCTGCTTCCGATCGTACCAAGCAGCCGCTGCTAACCCCTCGACCAGTGGAAGATCCGTTCGATCTTCCACCGAGTCTTTCACTGACTCAACTTCCACTAAGCGTCGGAGCAAACGAGTTGTCTGTTGCAGGGCTGCGAAAGCCACCGACCACTTTGACTCTCACGTTTGCAAGCGAAGACGACGCACGGAGCAGTCGGGACAATACGGAAGCGGTGGATGCTTTACGCGTCACGAAGACTTTGTTCGTTGGCAGCACTGCACCGAGCAGTGGGAGCTACGGAGGATTCGACGAGACGGCGACGACAACCGCAGCTACGACTGGTGGCTCGGCCGGTTCGTTCGAACTTGCCATTGACGCAGCGTCTCCTCACAGCAAGTTGTTCACACTGGAGCCACCTCGTGGCGCTATTGCAGCGGGGCAACAACTCGCGATTCAAGTGACGTTCGACCCCCACCTCCAGCTGTCGCCTCTGCGTTTGGGTCGGATGTCACTCCACCAACATCTTCTGCACGAGCTACTGGAGCTGGCGTTTCGGTCACCACGGAACGGGTGAAAGCTGCTAAGCGTCGACCTGAGCTCGAGGTGGTGCAGTGGGTGCAAGTTCGAGTGCAGTGCACGCTGAAAGGTGGTTCACTGTGGCGAACTTTACCGGCGGTAGGAGCTCCAGTATGTGCGCCAGTAGCAGCAGGAGGTCCACAAAAGGAGCGAATGTTGGCGCAGGACCAACTCCTGATGGAGCCGATACACGCACGGTGACTGTCATCTTGAGAGCACGGCTCGAAACGTAGGTGCCGACAATTTATTAGCACTTTTGCTCAACACTTTTGCTTGAACTTGCCGTATCTGTGTCTCGATCACTTGGTTCAAAATTCAAGTGAGCAGAAAGGGACCTAAGAAGGAGAACGATCGAGTCATGAGTCGTGACTCGATCGTTCTCCATGACTCATGACAGAAGACCGAAAGTGCTCACAATATTAAACAGGTACAGATCCTCTCTCACTCGCTTGAATTCAATTCTCATGATGTGTACAAGTATTACTTCGAAGTACTCATGCACAATTGTCGGGGTAATCGGTATCCTTTTTCCTAGGACAAAAAAATTGAGCAAGTTTGGGTTTGGCTAAGCCAAAAATACCTCTATTTTTAGAAACCGAGTCCAGTAGACGATTTGTTAAACGTGACATCCGGCGATTTCTGGCGATAAATTTCGCCCTTACAAATTCCAAGTATGTTTTTGTCCTAGCACTCTGTCCGTACGACAAAATGTGTTATGTACGCCACATCAAAAACAAGTTTGGTCCTTTTTCCTAGGACAAATTTCTCTGAGGTTAAAGCCGGTCCATTTCGGGCAAATTTGGGCAATCCCTCAGCCAAATATAACCAGTATTTAGCCTGCGACTATTCGTTTATCTTGAATTTTGTATGGGCTTTTGTCGATGTTTAGTCTGGGTTTTGTCGGACTCCAAAACTTATATGCGAACTTATGCGGGATTAAGTTCGCTTTTAACTTTAGTTTAGTCTGAACGGGTGGAAATGCTTTACTGGTGGTGGTGATCGCAATCCGACTTCCAGTTCTCATGCCGAGCACAACTTGATTGTGTTTTGTGGTACGGTACAATTTTCTACTTTGGGTCCTACAAAATCAAAAATTAAAATTCGATGCAAGGTAGATTTTCATCAAAATGTATCAAGTTCGAAGTTTGTAACGAAGTGAAAAATTTGGATGTGCGACCCTATGGAGGTAGTACCGTAGTATGGTGACTCATGTCATTTCATCATTTGATCATGTGTGTGAGCATGTGTGATGTGAATGTGATGTGACATGTGTCGTGTAAACCATGTAAACCACTTCACAAATCAAATCACAAATTAAACCACTTCACAAATAAAAATCACATCACAATCACAAGTCACACAATCACAAGTCGTACAAGTCACAAACGAACCGCACAGCCGCCCGAACGTCTCAACGTCTCAAGAACACCTCTCATCGATGAGCAGCTCCGGTATTCAACGCTAGTGGAGCCCGAGCAACCCCGTGAGTGACCGCGCGTGGGCTCAAGCCGCCCACGCCGTCGTGGAGCGCCGCCTCACGCTGCGCCAAGCCGCGCAGACCTTCGGCTTGCAGCCGGTCGCGCTGAGCCGCCTCGTGCGCCAACAAACACTGCAGCACCTGCATCCGCGCCGCCCGAAGCTGACCCAGCCGCTGCCCGGCGCTGCGTCGTCCACGAGCCCAAGCAACAGCGACGACAGCCGCTTCACGGCGCCAGTCGCTGGCAACGACCGCTATGTGCTCCCGCGTCTGAATCCGCCCAGAAGCAGAAGCAGCAGCAGCAACAACAGCATTGCGCCACTGCCGGGCGTAGCTGCCGCCGTCCGGACGCCACCGCTGCCCGCGTGCGAGCTGACGCCCGAGCTCAACGACGAGATCGTGGCCGTGCTCCAAGAGCAGTTCATGCAGTAGCAGCAGTACGCAGACTTCGAGACGAGCGACGGAGCGATCCACATGAGCGGCACGGTGGGTGACATGGGTGACACGGTCGCAACTGCGCTCCATCACGTTCCACGGCGGCGCGCAGCACCACGACATCCACGCACACGCAAAGCGTCCACCGGGCAGAGGACCGCACTCGGAGACAATGCCTTATTCGGTGTCACACAGCGTTGCCATGGCTGCACAACCACGACATTAACGCAAGTAGAATAGACGTCAGGCAAGCGAAGCAGGAAGATGACAAGCCACGAGTCAACCAGCTAGTTCGTATTCCTCATCTTCAACGTCAAGGTGCTCACCGCTGATTGGATCGCGTGCCTGGGACTGAAGCCTTGAAGTCAGCCAAAACAACGCACTCAGCCAAAGCAGCTCATTTCTCATTTCGCAAGGAGCAGCGGCTGGAAAGAAGAAGGCGGGACGAGACTGAAGCTGCTGCCACCGTCAAAGCGTCCACTGACCGCTGACTCCGAGTCCGATTACATATAAAAATGTACTACCCAGGACATTTCTATCTCAAATGTGCAACATATGACATTTCTATAATTTATGTACCACCCAGGTCATTTCTATCGTGAAAGAATGTGGTCTCCGCGAGCGCAATGTTCCTGGCTGGGAATGAGCCGATGAAAAAGCGCCTAAGAAGACGGATCACGGACTCATGTAGCCGACGACTGAGTATATAAGCGGTTTCAACTTGCATTTTTATATTCGCTAAATGGAAGTTTTTGTGTGTTGCAGCTGCGCTACTCCACTCTCGTGCTGGTTTAATGTAGGTATCGACCGAGCCGCTCGCGGAAGAATCTTTCCGCTCTCACATCCCATTTCGCGCTTGACCAGAAACCTCAACGTAAGGTACTTCTCTACTATGTGATATTGGTTGCCTCTAAACTGACGTAGCATTCTTGGCGACAGATGGGTCGATCTCCGGGCAACAAAAACTACAGCAAGCAAGAACTAGCATTGCTGCTGGCAGTTTTAGAAGGGGTTGTGCTCATTAGCTCGCTGGAGTGGGCACAAGCTACCAACCAGTACGCTCCAATGAAAGAGTACTCTTGAGGGGACCGGACGACACTGAGCTTGCGCCAAAAGTTTGCCCAATTTTGTGGTCGACGTTGCAACCCGACAACTATCCAACGCTACGAGCGCTTGCTAGAAGCATCAAGGCACGGATAAATATGCGTTATGCCTCGGTGGTGGGGCAACGTCGGGCGGGATCTGATGGATACCAGCAGAGCGGCCACGCCGGAGTCCAGCGAGGCTGCGAGGGATGGCAGTCGCATATGAGCCAGCGGGTCAATTCAGCCGACTACCGCATACCTACAATCCAGCAGCGAAATATTTCGAAGACACCACGAACCAGTCACCTTCTCAAATCGCTGACACACAGCAGTGTGTCGCAATGGCTATCACTACTGAAGCTATCAATGAGCCCACCGAAGTTCGACAATTATCAGATGCGGAGACGTCGCAGAACGAAGACGAGGTAGTTTTCGTGCTCCAGGACCACAGTTGTGCTGATAGTGCCTTACGACCTTCACTGATGGAGCTGTACCACGAAATTATTCAGCTTGCGGTAAAAGCGCAGCTAGATACTGACCGCAAAGAGGTGGAGAGAGAGAAACGCGAAAGAGAAGAGCGTCAAGGCCGTCTTGAACGTCAGCAGAAGATGATGTCTTTGATCGCTGCATCGGTCAAGTCGAAGCCGTCTTAACCATGATAATAACAGATTGTATATTCTTGAAACTGCGCGACTTAGGATAGCTAAAGCTATCCTAAATTTGGCATGTAAACCACGTGTTTTTGTGGCTTTGGCATCCAGCCGCTATACTTTTACACCGGTACAGCTATTTCCAATTAAAACTCAAGGCGGTCAATGGTACTGGAGCGGCTAGAGGAAGGAGATGCAGTCTGCTTTTGTGGCGCTGGTCAACGCAATGCCGCGATGGAAGGATTTACTCGTTTGCATGGACGGTTGCTACCTGGGGCGCCCCGCGAAATCCAGTAGGACGTCATATTTGACTTCTGCAGCAGCACTTTGACCCGTAGCAGAACCTGACTAGCTTCTAGCAAGTCTACACATAAAGCTTGGCCTTACTTGGGTTAACTGCTCGGCGCACGTTGACTTGAATTTACCTTACTTAATCTATTAGCTCTATTTGGCAAAAGCTATTTTGAATGTCAAATTTGGCAGCCGGAAGAGCACTGGAGGGGCTGATGCTATATTTGTTTGGCATTTGGCAGTACCGATGCGGGTGTCAAAAGCTAAATTTCTGCTAAATTTGGCATTTGGCAGCTGGATAGCAGCACCGGTGGGGATGCTCTTAGGGATACTACCATGTATAATATGAGACCACTTTTATCAAAAGTATCACTAATCGGTATTTGAGGTTTTTTAAAAAGCCCTTTTGAAGTTGGGACAGTGCTTCGTGACTGGCTTTCGTTGAGCCGAGAAAATCGCAAAAGCAAAACAGCCCCCGTCGGAGGATAGGTTGGTGATGGCGAGCGAGGAAGATTCTGACTGGAGTGAGGCTGCTAGCAGTTCTTCAGAGAGCGACAGTGGTGGGGACGACACTGGGGGACCGACCGATGAGCCTGTCGACGGATTGGTTGCTCTGCTGGATGCCACAGAACCTTCATCGTCCACGGTTTTGCGACTGGAGTCTACTAGATGCTGCAAGAAGAACTGTTTTCTCGACAAACGGGTTCCAACCATGACTCATTACGTCAGATGACGAAGCCCGAGCGCCATACAGCCATTTTGACCAGTCTCGCGACGAGTGCTGCGCTGTCGGAAAAGAAAACTAGCGAGGGGAGCGGTTTTCCTACATGGTGCCTTTCATCGGCCGAGTGTGCAAGTCTGCATTTTTGAGCGTGTTTGGCGTCAGTAACAGATCATTGCATTTGTATCGAACGAGGGTACGCGTGGGACAAATCTACCCGAAGCAACATGGAAACACCGACAACACGAATGCGTGCGCTATCGACGAGGACCAATTGGTTAACTGGTTTGTTGACTTTGCGGAGAGAGTTGATGATATTGTGCTGGTACGGGTGCGCTTGAAGAAGGTTGTGTCGACGAATCGACGGTACTTCTCGCACGACGACTACACGTTTATTCCTCCGGTCTTCACGTGGGACAGACTGCGTGCTGAGTATACGACGTACTTGAATAATCAGTACATTGATACGCATACCCTGAAAAGGCCTCAGACATTCGCAAGAAGATTTTTCCTTACGTGCCTGCCGAATTTTCGAATGACCCATCTACCAGGCGCCTACTGAAGCCATTGAACTTGCAGCTCGCGGGGTCAAGCGTGCCCGACGAGAAGCGGCAAAGGCAAAACGTTCAAACTGGAGATAAAGGCAAAGAGGCAGAAGTTTGAATGCACCAGTAGTGATACTTTGAAAAGATGAGCACAACTTTTAGTGATATTTTTGTTTGCATCAGAATGTTGCTAAATTTTGTCGCTCAGACTTGGAATTACACTTTTGAAACCTTCTATAGTTCGTTTGTAGCTGCTAATCGGTTCTTTACATTCCTGAAATAACCACCTATCTTAACGTATGAAAAAAATGTGACAGTGTTGGGGTCTTGTCGGGTCCTGCCGTCAAGTTCCTTCATCCGGCGAATACTAGGAGTCTGGAGGCAAGCGAGGGCTTCAATTATAGCCAGAGCGCCGAAGCATATCACGGTATTCTCCACTAAATAACCTCAAAAAGCCGTTTGTGATACTTTTGATAAAAGTGGTCTCATATACATGGTAGTATCCCTAAGAGCATCCCCACCTACTGCACAGCTACTACTAATATTGTACAATTCACACAAATTTTAAGATTTTCAAATCAAATTTCAATTTTCAATTTTCGAACTCAAACTTCGAGCTCCCCCGGCCCCCAGCCGGTACGCAATTTCAAGTTTGCTTCACAAACCAAGTCTGCCAGCACCACATGATAAGGTGTACCGGTATCATGGTCATCGGTCGCCATTTATCTCTTGTATGAAATGAAATCTTTGTAACTTTGTGGTATTTTAATATTTAAAATACCCCATGAAACCCTCCAGTAATTCACAATTTTAATCCTGAGCCGACGGAAAATTGTCAAGAAGAAGTTGGATAGCAAAAAGGTCACCAACTGCTTGGGTACCGGTACGGTACATTCTTCGTGTAAGTTATCACAGCATGAAGGTGGCCCACGTCAAATGCTGACTCCAGCATATGCTGCCCGCGAGATCAACTTCGTGCTGTGCAGTCCCGGTTTATGCAGGACACCTTCAAGGAAAAATCAAATCGCGACGGACATGCACCAATCCAGTTCTCACAACTCGCTCTACCGATCAACCTGGAATTGCAGAACCCCGATGCGCACTGGCAATCGCGCTGGAAACGTGGCTTCACGCCATAAAGTTCAAAGGACTGTCGAAATACCTCCACCTCTTGCCAAGCCACTGTTGGTTCCCACGGACAGCAAAAATGAAAGTGTCCATGCGGTTCGTAGTCGCTGCTGCTGTTGCTTTCTTCAGCGTTGCCGAGAGCACCACCGTCGACCGTCGAGCTCTGAAGGTTTCGCTGGCCGACGCTCCCTCGCTCAAGCTCCACGTTTCGCTCAAGCGCAAGGCCATGGAAATCCACGGCCAATTGGAGTTCGACGTCTTCGCCAACCCCGTCGTGTCGTCCAACGGTGACGTTCTCTACGACGGCTACGCCACTTTCCTCGACGATGGAGCTCAGTTCACGTACTCGCTGGTGGAGGGTGCCGCTTATTTGGCGACAGACGATAGTTCGTCTACCCAGCAGACTTCCGACTCCGTTCGGTGTCTTCCCCTCAGCACTCTCCCGTTCGACTTCATTCTGCCTGCGCTGAACGACGCCACGTCCATTCCAAGCGTGTCTATCGGCGACGTTGTCGTTGAGTGCGAGAGTGGGAACCTCTTCAAGACGACGTTCGCTGGCATCCACTACGCCATTTGTGCGGCGGGTGAAGACGGCTTTACCGCCTTCAGCAGCGACTTGACCATTGAGGTCGAGTACCTCGACAGCCCCGTTCGTATTTTGCCGCCCAAACTGAGCGATGGATCGTCGTGCGATGCTGTAGCGACGCCGATGAAAGTGACCCCAACTGCGCTGGCCCTGTTGACAGGAAGTTCCGTCCCAAAGAAGAGGACAAGAACGCTGAAAGAGGCGACGCACTTGGCCATGGAAGGTTCGTCGGCTTGTTCGTGCAAGTCGACACCTCGTCCGTGCATCTTCTTCCACGGTCTCGGCAATGAAAAGGAAGAACCCGGGCTACAGGACTCCATCCGCCACTTCGGCTGGGACAAAATTCAAGGCCACGCTCCGTGCTGCACAACCATCAAGTACGCTTCGCTGAACACGGTCGATTTCGGCTGGACGGACCCGTCGTTGCAGGAGAAGGTGTGCGATCGCGCACTTATGGCGACGAATTCGACCGACTCGTCCACACGGTCAATTGAAAACACTATTATCGTGACCCACTCGATGGGCGGCCTCATGCTGGCCGCCGCTCTTGCCAACGAGGAGTGCACTCTCGCTCCAAGCTCCACGTGGATAGCGCTGAGTCCGCCCATGACTGGCAGCATGTCTTCGGACTACCTCATGGACTTCTGCAACGGCGAGATTGACGATTTCGTCACGGACATTCTCTTCAGCGACAGATGCCCCGCTTCGCCGGCTACTCAGTCCGTGGTGTACAAGAAGGAGAAGTACAGCAGTGACAGTCTCGACGCAGCCTACGATGCAGCGTCGGCAGTGTACCGCGAGAAAGTCTTCGCAGCCATGTGCAGCAGCTCCTCGGTCGGAAACATCTCCAAGTACCAGGCCAAGTACATCCTCGGAGGCCGCAAAATCCCGCACAAGTCCTCCAAGAACGACGGCCTCGTCGAGTTCCACAGCTGCGCAGGAGGAATCTCGCCGTCCAAGTTCGGACGAAACCCCTCGGACAAGTTCTACCAGTGCGAACTGAACCACGCAGACACGGCATTCAAAACGGGGATGGGATTTTCAAGTCCACCGTAAGGCCCGTCACGTGGTTTGAGTGCCTACTGTGAGCGGCGTGAAGCACCAAATAGCAATTAAAATTTCACAGTTTACTTTTCATTTTAAGACGTACTGTACTCTCCACGCCAACCTATCGTCACTTTATAAGGCGCTCCC